>MU827782.1:2386940-2694440 GCA_029204205.1 Desmophyllum pertusum
TGTTCTCTTTCGCTTTACCGTTGAATTAATTCTCAGTCTGCCGATTGAAAAGCAACCTGTGAACGACTTTTCATGATTTACGCCTCAAAGAACTCCTGTTCAGATGTAATTTTTCCACTTTAACCGAACTAACAACGCTGCCATTTTGTCCTCTTATTGACAATAAAAATTAGCCAATGAGCGCGCGGGAATTTTGACAGTTATTGTAAAAAAAAGAATCGATAGAGAGTAAATTATCGCTATTTTTAATTTATTCTTTCAACTGTTAGCTCAAAACTGCACAAAAGGGGTGTTTTTTTGCTCACGCGGGCACTATCGATCTGGGTTTTTTTCCCGACGGGCCGACTATCGCCTGACAGTGTCTCTCCGCGAATGAACACTATCGCGTCACGTGTTAGATTTAAGCCAATCAGAATCAAAGAAAATTTAGTGGTGAACTATAATATGAAATAGTGAGGACAATTTTGAACCCGACAACTTAATTAGCTGATAGACAGTGATCCAGTAGGTAGTACTTTATATTGGAGTTATAATTCTCCAATAATTTTTTTCTACAGTTGTTTCCCTTCAAAATGTTTTCTGACGTGTTTAAAACCTTTGAACATTGCGCTTTCAATTTCCATTTATTGATTGATCAAGTAAAGTTTTCGGTGATTATTTTAATTGGTCCAGGATATAACACCAAATGCCTCGCATGCACGGGTTTCTCTACTAGGCCACTTATCACTCTGAATTGGGTATTATCGCGTGATAACTGTCCGGAAGAGGTGTACCACGTGACCCATTTTGACCAATCAGTGCGCCAGAAAAAAATGTTCGTGGATTATAAAATGTATTGTCTTATTAGCTGTTACCACATATTTCACTGTTACGCGACCTTTTAAATCAAATATCCTATGAGCGGTTTGAACAAGAATTCCGCCAATCATACATGTCATACCTTATATTGAAAGTTTTTCACTCGTGGTAAAATCAAACACTTCCATATAAGATATATGCTTGACGAAAATGTTTTGCAAACATCTCAGAGGAGTTTTGATTTAAAGGGTCGTGTAACAGTGAAATCGGTGGTAAAGGTTTCAATGAAAGATGGATGTTGTACGCTCTTGAACGCCGGGAATTTCTTTTTTTCTATCCTACGCGCCCCCGATTGAGGTCACAGAGAATTTGTTGCCTTTAATGCATAATAATTTTTAATTCAATACATTGATTACAGTATAATTATAATCATCATTTTATTCTTTTTAATATAATATATTCATCACATAACATTCTCTAATATTACATAGTTTATTTCGTGTATGCACTGAGGCTCATTACATAAGCACCTACAAGGAAGTTAGTATATGAGAGCATATGAAGCCTCTCTATTTGTTTTCACTTTAATATAATAACTGATTAAACATAACACAGTGTAACATTTGTTTTCAATTTAATTTCAGTTTTCTTAATTCACTTATGCACTCATTCACTCATTAAATAACCATCTAGAACGAAATCGTTTTATAAACTAAATATCTTACTTCAACGTAATCACCAGGGTATATTTTTTAATACCACAATCTTATTTTTTTTATTTATGCTTATCCTGTCAATAACATTTTTTAATATCACATCAGTTTTTTATTCGTTTTTTTGTTTGTTTGTTTTTGTTTTGTTTTAATCAAGTATAACATTGATTTTTATCACATCATTTTTTGTTTCATTCATGCACTGATGGGTTTCATTTTATTAGCATTCGTATAGCTAAAAGGATTTCGTTTTCTGATAACCTTAGATCTTCTGCAGTTTCTATGTTTATTTTTTACTAGACGACATTATCCCATTCATGCACGTCCCTTCAAGGATAAATAAACAATAGCCTCCATTTGGCGAGGAAATATGCTCGGATATTTGTCCCGCGGACATTATCTATTCCGAGAAGCGAACAGTTTTCCGAGAGCGAAGCTCGAGGAAAACTGTGAGCTTCGAGGAACAGATAATGTCCAAGGACAAATATCCGAGCATATTTTTGAAGCCAAATGGAGGCTATTGCAGTTATTATCCTTCAAATATTTTCTCACAAGGCCGCTCTGTTTGCCGTGGAAGATATCGGTCGGCCAAGCTGTTAAGCATCAAAATAATTCTGTTGGCGTTCAAAAATATTTCTAGTCTGTTCAAAACAATCAGTTTTATTTAATTTAGCAATTTATTTGAGACGAAAACTGAACCTGGGAACGTGAAACGCAAATTTTCAAAACTGGGGAATATCACTTGGGGAATATCACCCGGATATTCCCCAGTTTTGGCTGCGTCACGTGACGTGTTTAGACCAATCGCGCGCGAGAAAATTTTTTGATGGATTATAACGTTTCATAAACTAAATATCTCACGTATTTCTATAGTTATCTTTGGGAGTTTTTTTTTTATTTAATTCGTGTTTTTATTAGTGAGCTCATGTATTTAGATTACTCAATATCTTAGAACGCACAGTTTACTTTAACCTGTTCATCGTGGTATAACATCCTCCGATGTGGTTCACTATATCAACACCTACTTGATTCTCATTGTATCACCTACTGAATATCTTAGATAATTTATAGTTTCTACAATATATGGCTCAAATTCCGGCCAACCCTAAATCCCGCCACTTTCCTCGCGTCAACTAATTTGCCTTTAAATAGGAATCGATTCCTTCCCAAGGTTTGTTGACGTATTTTCCTTCATAGACTTGGTTCATGGCTTTCCTGTTGTTATCAGCGAAGGAATAATTTCAAGCTGAAGACAGGTGAGTTTTTATTGATGCTGTTTATGGTGTCTCAAATTACACAGTTATATTGAAGTATTCCTCTTTTTTTTGTTTCTTTCTAATATTGCTAATTTGTGGTATGGATTAAGTGGAATGCCAGACCCGACAAAATATGCTATCTACAGTTTGAATGTTGAAAGGAAATTACGACTAAAATATTTTAATTATATTTTTGGACGAGCCCTAATTCCGGCTAGCGCCCGAAATACCTCATACGAGATTATTTCGCCATGACGGGCGCCGCGGAGCTGTTTTTTTTATGTACTTATTTATATCCTAAAATAAAACAATGAAACATGGTTGAAAGTCATCGCCTGGAGCCATAGCAGCTTGAACTCTGCTCATTTATGCGACATAGCTCGATATAGCTCAGTACGTATCGTTTCGTTGTGGCCGAGATTATTAAATTTAGGACTCGCTGATGGGTTTTCGGTCCACCAACTGACTATAGTCCTTACACATGGCCTTACCCATGTTAGTTGAATGTTGTTGTAAGTGCAAGGTCAGATTCAACTAATTAACCGCTGTAATTATTAGACATTTGTGCCTTTACTAGTCGATCATAAGATCGTACACACAGTGCAAATAGATCTCGCATTCTGATTGGTAGTGCTGACGTGATACTACGTTGGTTACTCTCTTTAAACATTTTCAATGGGGAAAAACAAAAACAAATGAGAAATCAATGCTATCCTGCATAAATGTATGACTGTTCCGAATTTTGATTTTAAACGTAAATTTGAAATGACTTTATTGTGGATTAATTTAGAGGAGCTAAGTCAAGGACGCACATCTTGAAAAAGAGGCCTATTTTTTTTCAAGTTCGTCTGTCGCAATCCGTGTCAATCTCCCCCAATCTTGACCATCCTTGTTGTTGTGTATTGCTTTATTATTACCTCCGCTGTTATTTTGAGTTTTCTTTCAAATTGAAGGCAATTTTGCACATCGCAAAAATGTATATCGCGAGATAAATCAATCCTATCCTGCATAAATGTATGACTATTCCTAATTTTGAACTTAAATTAAACTCTGAAATGACTTTCTTGTGGATTATATATTTAAGAATGCCAGGATAAATGCTTTCTGATTCAAGGAATATGTACGATAAATTTAATTATATACTTTAGTTGATTAGGTACTTTAGCTCTTGGCTACTTTTAAATGCTGTTTGCTTTGTTCATAGAGGTCTTCTTGGATATGTTTGTCTTTCTGTTTGTTCCCATGTAGGTAGCTTTCAACGTTTTTTCCCTAAAAAGCAAATAAAAACCGAACAATCACTGTAACACAGCTGTTATGACGTCACACTAATGACATATTAGCAGTCTATACTGAAGCACTAGTATGTATCTGTATTGAAGCAACGTCATTAGTCTATGTTGAAGCAATTTTGTCAGTCTATATTATTGAAGCAACATTGTCTGTCTATATTGATGCAGTATTGTCTGTCTATATTGACGCAGTATTGTCTGTCTATATTGATGCAGTATTGTCTGTCTATATTGATGCAGTATTGTCTGTCTATATTGATGCAGTATTGTCTGTCTATATTGATGCAGTAAGCATAACGTTGTAATCTGCATGATTGTGTCGTTTCCCCTGCGGGTAAAGTGGCTCACCTCGAAACAACTACATGTACACCATGCCACGACGGCGCTTGATTTCTTAGAAGTAAAACCAGACGATAAAACGTCCCTAACGTTCACGATAGGCATTACAACGCAACCAACTATCGCTAACCCACCCTGTGGGTTTCCTGTAGAACAGAATAACAATTTGAAGCAACTATACTTCTGCTATGATTGTTTAGCAATAAGACTCACCTTGACTTTTAAAAACATGACGTAACCAAGCAGGACAAGCTGTAGAAATAATAACAAAAATATTTTGTCAATATTAATACTATTGGCAGAAAATTAACATGTGATAAATATCTGAACACATTATATATTATTAATTTCCTTTACAAGGGATTCGCAAAATGTCAGGCCGAGAACCTATGAAGGGAAATATTCTTTAACATCAAGATTTTAATAGAGGTTGTTGCGATATCCTCGTTAAAGGAGAACCTATGAAGGGAAATATTCTTTAACATCAAGATTTTAATAGAGGTTGTTGCGATATCCTCGTTAAAGAATCGCCTTGTATGTAATATGCGTCAAATAATGACTCAGTCAAGCCGGAAACAGTTCTTTTTTTTATTTATATAAATACAAATAGGGGAGAAAATGATTCTCCTTCTCATCGGTACGCCAGCCTGGAAAATTCCACTATATGGCAGACACTATTCAATTTTTATCAAACTATACAATTATTGAATCAGTTGGGTATCAAGTGCGTTTCTCGAAATTTCTGGTATACTGTACACCTACAGCAGTGATATCATGGATCCAGAAGGACAATTCAATGCTACTTAGCAAACTGTATGACGAAATCTGAGAGCTCAAATAACTCGTTAAATTCTCAAATTTAATTCTCAAAATTGAAACAGGCCTTTGATAACATGGTGTTTCACCATTATTAGTAACAACTTTACCAAACCTACTTTTCTTCTCAATCTTTCCCAAACTTGGAACCAGGCTTTTGACGTCTTTTCCAGAAAACAGTCCATTTATCAATGCCTTCTTGAAAGCAGGGGAGAAAAGTCTCCGATTTGAGTACATGATTCGCAATATATGATGCTTCTTTTGCGATGGGCAGCTGCTGCAGGGATCTACATCACTATCCTCTCTGCAGTGTATAGAGGAGAAAACGATCACTTTTATTAATTTCCTGTATCTTGCCTGTATTAAATTATACAGTAAACAGGATTAATTAGGCTTAATTCTATATATTGTTTTGTTTGACGGGGTTTGTTGATATTATGAGGATCGAGATTACTGATATGTAGATTATACGTGTCACATATGGAATTGATCTTTTGAATTAAACTTCTGTGAATTTTTTCTGCCATTTATTTTGATATGTACTGTTTAAGCAATGTTTAGCTACACAATTTCTAACGGCCACCTCTCCAAAAGGCTACCTCTATACAACGCCCATGATGTTTTCGTTCCGACCCTGCGCTGATCCATACAGATTACTGTTATTAAAACCTCTCTACAACGGAAGGAGCGGCCTGCCAATCATGGCCGTTGCAGAGAGGCCCAACTGTATATTGACTTTGACCATCGCCCCGACTGTACAGAATTTATCAAATATTTTCACTAAATTCAGGTTAGAAACTACACTTCTATTCAACTTTAAAAACGGATACAAAACCGTCAACATCCTTGATCAAGAACTGAACGAGTAGTTTAGATTATTCCGACATCTTAGTTTATAGGTAGATTATCAGCATTTTATGATAGGTTCTCAAACTCATTAATAATTCATGAGCTATTAACCTATGAGAAGCCACGCATTTCGTCACGTGTATGAGGTTTGATACCCGGTGAAGACCATGTGGCGGGAACGTTTGTCACGTGCATGATTCTGGATATCCAATTAAATGACAGATGAAGATCACTAGTGATCTTCATATGCATTGGATATTGTATATCAAGATTCCTGCGGCATTTATATGACTTAGACTTAAACTAAATAATTATCATGTAAGCATTTTTCAAAGAAAAACATAATTCAATGTTTTACCAGCTGGAGTCGAACCTGTGACCTTCTGCACGGTAGTCGGACGCTCTACCATTGAGCTACAAGCTACTTGAATGACTTAGTGATTAAAGTAGATTATCATCATGCTCGAAATGCAAAATAACAAATTTTCACTCATTTACATTTGACTTCATGATCATGTTTCCCCAACGGATTTAGAAACTGTTAATTAGAAGTGCAAAACAATATTTCATTACTACTATTCAGAGCTTACGTTTGGTAACCGTAAATTAAGAACTGGAAAACAATGCGGGTCAACTACTACTAATTAGTGCTTTTTTTAAAATCATTTGTTTGAGAAGCAATCTAAAAAACTCGTGCTTCGGGTTTCATCGTGGTATCCAAAGATCTTGAAACAAATAAAAGCACTCGGCGAGGCCGCCTTTATATACTACTTCTAAGTATAAATTTGCATAATTTTCTCGATTAATTTAAGATCACGAATTACTCCCAGAAAATCCCGGCAAAAAATAATGACCCCTTCTTAAACTTACGATACTATCAATATATAATGATATAAGTTACTGCAGAGAAACAACTTACAAAAATCCATAGTAGTCAAAAAGGCCTTTGCCCCAATTACACCATTGTTTCCATTTATTGCACTGTTTCTCTCTTTCTTGATCCGCTCTGACTTTCTCTCTTATGGCCTCACTAATTATGGCAAATATACCAATCGCAAGAACAAGCAAAGCTCCTATGCCAGTTGCGGCTGTTGTAATGCTAAAGAAGGTGGCAACACCTGAAATTAAATAAATGCAACAAAGAACGTCTTGATTACAAATCCCCTTAACTATGTAGTCGATAATATCTCACATCATGGCACTATCCAAGCTTGGCAATGAAGTAATTATTTGATTCTCGCACTTAGGATTATCTGAGTTTACCACCAAAAGAAGTCCAAGAGATTAAAAGCTAACTCAAAACCCTATTCGAAAACATAAAAAAGCTTAGTTGGGAAAATATGCGCGCACTAAAATTGCTGTAATTAGTGTAATTAGTTTTACGGCATAGAAAATGTACTTTATTGATTGGAACTTTCAGATTTATCGTCACTCAAGCTTACCAAGAGCTGCCCCAACTCCAGCAGAAGCCGCCATCGCAAAGTCATCTGCTACTTTCCAAGAATCCACACCATTTTTGTCCGTAAAATCCTTGTAGAGGTCGTATATGCTTATACCTAAGAAAATGCCGTCAGCAACAACTCCAAGAGCAGTAAAGACACGTTCTAATTTGACGCCCTCTGTGATACGAGCAAGCTTGCTACTAGCTCTCTCCATGTTATTTAGGTCCACAGCCAATTCTGTTACTGCCTCTTCTTCAAATATTTCAACGAATTCATCGGCCGCTCTATAGCTAACACTGTAAACTTTCGTTGGGCCCTTGGTAGGTCGAAACCTTTGCAATATTTTTTGTCCCAGGACTTTGGCGAGGTCGTAGGTGGCCTTAAAGGAACCCGCACCACCGACTGCTGTTGCTATAACAGCGAAGACATCTGTTATGTTACCTTCACGAAGGCCACTGTTTTCATCGAATACCTCTCTGAATATGCAGTAAGTGGCACCAAATGCTCCAAGCACGTTAAACGTATTTGTCGTACGTGAGACAAAATTAGGATGGTTTTGAATTACCCTGTTGAGAATATTGGGTGATAACTCGACAGGTTCAGAAGTTTGCAGTTGATCAGAGAATATATTGCGCATATCTCGTTGTTTTTTTATCATCTCAGGTCGGTTAAAATACCTTTTCCAGTCTCTGATAAAGGATTCTTGGTCCATTACGTCTGTTTGAAAAATTTTGTCGTAGTTTATAGTTGCGTCATTTTTGGTAGACAGCGTAGGACGTTCTTCAACGACGAAAATATCCAAAAGCTTTTCCTCAAAATCTTTCGCACGAGGATTAATGGCGCCCGAGACTTTGAGATTCCTCATGTCTAGATAACTGCTTAGGGGCGACCCATTTAACTTCTGAGGGGGGGGGGTGGAGGATTTTGAAAAAAAATATCCTGCAAGCAAACTTGTACGAAAAAAAATTTCGTGCACACGACCACTGACGGAAAAAAAATTCATACACGTTCAGTGGGCCGAAAAAAAATTCCTGCAAGACACTACTGGGCTGACTTCAACTTCATCTTCAGCTGCTGCAGGCAGTTGGGATTTTAATAGCATCTGTATTTGGGCAAGAGGGGAACTGGAACTACAATAATTTTTGCATCTTCCTTCTTCAGATAGCTTTTTCTGTACATTAATAATTATTATTATAGCTGTGGTTACACAGTACCAGTCTACAGTTTTGTCAAATCCAAGATGGTGGCCCAGGGGGGGGGGGGGGGGGGGGGGGGGGGTACTCCCTTATAAACCGCGGGCTTTGGAAGTCCACCTATTGTGAACCGATGGTTCAAAAGAAGTGAAATAGTAGTGCTTGTGCTCTAGTAGTAGTTTGAAAATGAAGTCTGAATCAACTGGTTCATCCAATAAACCAATGAAACCAATCGCAGCTTTGAACGTGTTTACATATGGTCTTCATCGAGAAAGACAGCATCAAGCGAGTCATTTTCTTCATCCAAATATTCACTCCTTTGGCTTTAATCGAAGGTCCGCAATATGTATTCCTAGTACTCTTTCATCATAAAGTTCCTGTTTGTCAAAAATCCATTTGAATTTAACTGAACAGTTCCAGAAATACTCATGTTTTTTACGTTCGGTTCCATGTCAAACTGCCTTCAAAACGCACAAAATGTAGTCTCAGACAACCTAATCTTTCAAAATTTCCCGGGGGGACATGCCCCCGGACCCCCCTAGAAGCTCGCGCCTTCGGCGCTCGTATGATTGCACTTTTGGTACTCTTAACGCACCTCCCCCATTCTAAATCCCGTCTACGAGCCTGTCGGTAGCCACCACTATACCTGCAAGATATGTGTGCAGGGCCAATGGATGTGGTACGATGGAATGAAAGAGAAAGCATGTCCAGAAGCAGGCGTAAGGCCTGACTCCTTTCATCAGTGCAAGTGGAAAGGGATCACCATCTCATTGCTTTTACATTCAGTAATAATAAATATGTATTATTGATACATATGTATTATTACTGAACGTATTAAAAAGCAACGAGATGGCGATCAAAGGTCAGTCACAACGGAAAGGCGACTTTTCCTCCGCCCATACACACAGAAAAAAAATATCCTGCAGCATGTTACATGGAGAAAAAAATATCATGCACACAAATGCTCCGAGAAAAAAAATTCCTGCAGCATGAAAGGGTTTAAAAAAAAATTCTTGCCTATACCAAATCCTCCACCCCCCCCCTCAGAAGTTAAATGGGTCGCCCCTTAAGACACCGAGCTGTGTAGTTGTCATCGGAAAAAGAATGAGGTCTAGCATTCCGTTCATGACGTCAGTGAATGTAATTCGGGTATCGTCTGGTACATTCCCATCATGTATCGTCATAATTGCCGCACGTATGGCGTTTCTTTGCTCTTCCTTGTCCATAGATTGCATTATCGTCCAAGGCTGTATACCAACAAAGATATTTAATTACATTTTTATGTAATGTAGGGAAATCGATGTAAATAATGATGATGATGATGATGATATATATGCAGTGTAAAAATGTAATGCAATGTAATGTCAGTTCTGTACTACAAGTTATATAGTGTAAGCGTAGTCATGTAAGTTGTCTTTGATTGTAATAAATGTGTTTAATAAAATATATATATATATATATATTTAATTAATGTGCTTGCCATATCAAACGCCCTGATAATGTGTAAATATATGAAGAAATCGATTTTCAACGAGTGCCTTATACTTGAGTTAATTTATGAACATACACGCAATATAACCGGAATATAATAATGTAGATATAACAATTTATTCAATTATCTGTGTAAGTTATACGCGGCAAACTACAACAAATACTCTTCTCTTTCGCTTTACCGTTGAATTAAATCTCAGTCAGCCGATTGCAAAGCCACCTGTGAACGACTGTTGATGATTTACGCCTCAAAAAACTCCTGCTCAGATGCAATTTATCCACTTTAATATCAAGAACTGACAACGCTGCCATTTTGGCGAAAGTTTGAAGATACGCGCGCGATGGCGTCATTCATGTGTCTGTCCTCTTATTGACAATAAAAATTAGCCAATGAGCGGGCGAGAAGTTTGTAAAAAAACAAATGGACGTCAGTTTTTTATGCGTCTGTCCTGTTATTGATCATGAATTTCGTCATAACATTGTCAAAGTAGTCTACGGATCCACGAGGCGAACCACAGCTACTTTGACAATGTTATGACGCAATTCATGATCAATAACAGGACAGACGCATAAAAAATTGACGTCAATTTGCTAAATTGAGATTGCTAATTGTAGAATACCTAGAAGCCTTTTAGAAGTCAGCATGTACAGATAGGAAATGTACATTATGGTCACGATATACTCGCTATTTCATCTAAATATAATATTTGATGCATTTTCCCTATATCTCCTAGTTCACAGTAATAACATAATAACAACTTTATTAATGTGTCGTGTCTTCTAGCGTGCCTAATAAGGCCCACTAATCGGGGACACCTAAGAATACCACAAAATACTAAAAATGCGGAAACAAACCTGTTTAATGATTTCTTTTGCCAAGGTTGCGCTCATGATATCTTGTCTGACTCCAATTGCTAAGTCTGGTCGTATCAAGTCTATTACTTTCAGGTGCGAATCCAAAATGGGCAGTACATAAGATTGATCGTTAGCTAGTAACTCTTGTAAAAATTCTGGACTTCTCAGTCTGTTGGCAATTAACACGGCTACACCACCATAAGCTGAGTACGTAGCGGAAACATCGCGAAGATAGTCCGGGGCCACTTCCTGACGTATCTTGAACATTTCTTCTGTCATCCACTTGGACTGCAAGGCTTGTTTGAGTTTATCTTTAATCTTTTGTTTTCGGACTTTATCCTCCCAAAATGTTAAGTTCGATAACGATACGCAAGCTACCAATTCACCAAGTTCTTGCCAACTGTGTGTACCAAGCGGTGGTCTATCAGTGGAGCTTGCTGGCGGTGGCTTAGCAACGTTTTCATCAATCTTGTGCATAAGTGATGAATGCACTTGCTTGCCAATCTTCTTCATTAAGGTGACATCAAAATGCACGGAAAGAAATGGCTTAAACAATCCCTCTCCAAAACTACCAGGGCCAACAGCATTATTGACTACCTCGGTCAAAGATGCGACCGAGTTAGGTGGTATGTTGTCCACTGTATCGTCATTGAATTTAAACAGTGTCGATATTGCTGTACACATTCCAGTTACCTTAAAAGGAGGTGGGATCAGCCAAACGAATGAAGTCGGAGGATCGGGATGTTCAAGACTTTCAAGACCACCAATTCGTGCAAGATTTTTAAACTCTCCTTGTGATGAAGAAACTGAAGGTGGAGTATATGCAATGCTATAAAACAGTCCTGAAGTCATTCTTCGTTGGGCATAACTTCCCTCTTGATAAACAGTACTAAATAAAACTTCAAGCTTTGCCTTTTCATCATGCGGAAATGCCGGAAGTGGAATAGACCCACCATTACCTCTGAAGACAAGTTTAACTGAAGCTGGGTTTTCGTTGTTAGTTACTATTATTGGTGTTACTGTAGTTTTTGCAAACCGAAGAAGACCTCCTCTTAATCCAGACTGTGTTTCAGGTGTTCCAACCAAGATACCTTGGCCAAAATGAAGAAGAGAGTATTTGTTGCCTTGATAAACGTTTCTTGGTGAATTTGGAGGTGGGTCCGCTGGCAGTGGTAACGGGCGCACTGGTAAAGCATCGGTTGGAATCATGAAACGCCATGGACCAAACCAGGATCCAAACCTTGCTTTGGCACTCTTAATTGCTCTCTCTGTTGGATGAGCAAGAATGTGCTGGTAGTAACCAAGTTCATCCTGCTCTATTTTTGGCCAAAGTAAAATGCAGTCATTCGGGGAAATTTCACCAGATACAATCGAGTATCCACCATTTTCCGGATCGCAGGATTCTGTTTTTAAATATCCAGAAGTTTAATAGCACACGATTTTGATCTGCTTGTAGGGTTTCGCAATTGCTTTTCACGTAATTCCACTTTTTGTCGTTTTGGGGATTGCTATCTGGCGTTTGGATGTTAATTCTCTCTCCGCTCTGGATGGCAATGCCTCCATTAAATGTACTGATTTTAAATAGGAACCAAACCAGTCATTGTCGGGCATGTTACTGCTGATGGGATCAGTCGCGTCGAGACTGTCCGGGTCAGTGTCTCTTACATCTATGACGTAGCTGGTCGAGACATGACCATTTTGTGGACGGATCCGTCGTAAAAATGGCTTTTTGGAGGTGCTACTCTGTTTATAAAGATAAGCATAATAAGTAGCACCACTATCAGCTACCTCAGGGCCAATAGGTTGCGCCGTGAATTGGTGAACTGAAATCGATGGAAATCCGTTAGAATCGAGTGTCACGTCAAGGAAAAAAATGGAAGCACTCGAAGTTGTACCGGCCGTAAGCAAGAGGTGGTTATTGACAATCTTAGCGAAAAGCCGCGTATCAAGACTTCCAATGCCAGCCACAAGTAACGAGCCTCTACCCGCAACTTGATTTGTAGCTGCTATTTCCCCTTGCGCATTAATTTCAAATATTTTCCATTTAAAACGTACGGCTCCTGGAGATTGGTCTTCCGTGAAACATTCAATTAGAAACAAGCGATCTCGGCTTTCGTCCAGGGTTGCTGCTAAACAACCCTTTTCCGATTGGCTGGATTCGATGACTCTTTGATTCCCGGGGATGGGTTTGACTGTTCTCTTATTGGCACTCAGTGCAAATCTTTTTGCTACGACATGGTCTTCTTCTGTCAAACGAAATATGTAAATATTCTGATCTTGAACAACTGCCTCCACAGGAAAACCAGTCAATGGGGGATCATAGTCCTCCAGAATCTCTAAATTGGATACACCGTCTGAATCAGAAATGACATAATGGACAAGGTTAATCTCGTCTGACTGTCTCAGGGACCAGAAACCAATACTACCAGTAGCTGTTGGATCCGGTTCCTCGATGCTTGTAGCGATCTGTTGCTGTGTTCTTTGTGTATTGAAGAGTTGAATGTTGCTTATTTGACCATTAAAACTCTTGAGGTGCCTTGAATCGAGTTCGTTTTCTCCAAATACCAGTGTACCCTCGCCTGAGGCAGGCAGGACCGTAATACCTTCCCACGCGGTTTTCTGACAAGTAACATCTCCATTCACTATTATCACTAGCGAGCTACCGACTGTTCCAGTCACCGCTATGTGATGGAATGTCAAAGCTCTTACTTTTTGAGAGTTGTCTGTCGTCGAGCAAGTCAATGGATTTTCACTATTTGGGGTGGCGGAAAACTCAAGAGAGCCATCTAAGTTTAAGTTTAAACTGATTGATCCCGACGTTTGGGATGATTTGAGAAACAAAGCCATTGGAGTCGAATCGACAGGCATACGTCTTGGCCTTATCCAGAATTCAATAGAAAAGGAAGGTGAAGCCGTTGAACCCATTGTGCTCATGTCTGAGTAATGCGGAATTTCGATTTTGTCAACGACTCCATCAAGATCAGCTACTCCACTGACATCGTTGTCTTGATCATTTACTGCATCAGGCCTGTCGTGCGCATGAATGACATCACGGCGTCTTTGCGAATCCAAAGCACCCAACTGCTCTGGCGTCATGTCTACATAACGTGCGAATTTCAAGAGAGCGCCGTACTTGACTTTTTTAGCTGTGGTCGAAAACTTGCCATTTGGTGCGATATAGTGAAGACCAGTAAGAAAGGTGACTTTAGTGGATTCGCCTCCCGAGGAAATATCAGCAATTGAGATTACAGGCTCGTGTATCTCTTTTACCTTGTAAATAAAATATATAAAGGAAAGTGAACAATCAGGTATTGGCATTCGTATTTTTTAAATGCGAAATTAAAGCAAGTGGACAAACATCGAACTATAATAAGCGAACTATAACCGTCTTATCAACTTAAAAAACTATAAACTGTAATGATGAGTAAACGAGTCAAGTGAGGCCTTAAGCTACTGTATTTTGCTGTTCCAAGCTTTCGCCGATCCACGGCATCATCAGGGAATGAGAAAATATTCTACAGTACAGGATATAAAGTAAAGTTGTGGCGTGGGTGACACCACGAACACAAATATTAAGTAGGCGGTAGTAATGAACAATAGGTAATTAGCTGTACAAATAATGGCGATAGTAATAAACAAAAAATGATTATTTCTGATGAGAAAAATTGTCTTAGAGTTCTGTAGATAGTTCTGCCTAAGACAAAATATATTTTAGTTCAATGCATTCCTCTCGGGAGTTGAGTTCGGGTTTGTATTTTCGAATGTAAAATGCTTCAAACAATCGCAGGTTGACGGGTCGTTTTCTTGTGTGATTATTTTGACATCGATGCTTTCGTTGTTGATTGTCCTTTGGCACGTTAGGATGTGTTTTCTTTACGGAGGAATTGTCATTGTTCAGGTGTTCTCTTACGCGATCATGGGTAAATCGTGTGGTGCTTCCGATATAGAGTTGTTTACATCTATTACATGTGATTTGGTATACAGTGTTTCTCCGTAGGCATAAGTTGGTACTTGAGATGGGACAGTTGGCTCTGGAGCATTTTTGCTCTGTAGTGTGTTTTAGAGAGAGCTCGCCTTAGTGTGTAAGATTTGTGGGCGACACGTACTGGGAGGCCTTCTTTGCGGAAGATCTTGGTGATTTTGTGGTCCAGTCGTTCTGAGATGAATGGAATTTTGAAGTACGAGCATTCCGTGTTAGGGATTTGGGGGTCTCGTTGGTGGTTCTGGGGGCGTGTGGTTTCATCTATGACGTTTTCTGGGTACCATTAAGGCGCAAGATATCGTCAAAAGCGCGGAACCACCAACGTGTCACCCACGCCACAACTTTACTTTATATCCTGTACTGTAGAATATTTTCTCATTCCCTGATGATGCCGTGGATCGGCGAAAGCTTGGAACAGCAAAATACAGTAGCTTAAGGCCTCACTTGACTCGTTTACTCATCATACAAAATGCTACTGAAGGACAACTTCAAACGGTTATAAACTATAATGTTTAAACTATTATCTATAAACTATAATCTAAAACTATGAGCTAAAATATAAAATATAACTATAAACCATGATATTAGACTATATACATGTAGTTTTTTAAATTAAACTATAATCGTCTTGTTTTAATAATTCATTCATCCAAGAGAGAAAACCACATTCAACAGTTGGTTAGTCTTGTAAATAATTTCTTATTTTTTGTGATAGTCAAAACCTACCTTTGTCTGTGAGGACGGTGAGGTCCCAGAACTGACTGTGTTTCCTGGGAAAAATAACATTAATAAATTACTTTTGGAATAATTATCAATTATTGGACGAGGTTGAGCAAAATATCGTGATTTGTCAGTGGCGAGCAGATCAATTATTTTCCGAAGACGAAGGCTGAGGCAAATAATTGATCTGCGAGACACTCACAAATCACGATATTTTGCGATAACCGAGTTCAATAATTGTTTTATCATTCGATCCAATTATTTTCGGGAAGTGGGAAGCCGCGCTGCCTTGCTGAAGTAATCGCAGAAGCCGGCATTTCTTCTCAATTCAATAATTTATTCTGTCGACTGTAAATTATACATAAACATACAACACATAAATTCAACTTGCCTTCGTTGCCTTCACCAAAACGGATTCCCGCAAGTGAAGCTTTTGTGTACAATTCGCCATTCTTTTTCCTGGCTTCGGCGTAGAACTTTCTTAGAATCGCTGCAAGTTTTACTTTCGATGTTACAAGCTCTTTTTCATCGACTTTTCTTTCTTCTAAATATTTTCGAAATACGTTCACAGCAACTTTGGTTGATTAGACAATTAAGATCGCTCTCAGATAATTCTGGAAATCGGGCTGCCATATTGTAGAGGACGGGAGCAGAACAATTATTCGCAGCAAAACAACTTTGCGCCGTTGTGCGCATGAGCAGAATTATTCGTAGGCAGTTATTCGCAGGTCACGTGGTGGGCTCTCGACCAAATAAAAGGGAGAAAATAAAGCATCGAATGATAAAATAAATTATCCCGCAATGTTTATGCACACATTTTCAATTGGCGTGTGTATATTTGGATCTTGAAAGCCTGTCGACATTGAGCTATTCTGCGTCGGTGTGCATAATTTAACCGCCCTAATTAATTTGGAATATTTGACGTTTTTGGAAAATTTGACGTTTTTGATGCTGACGTTTTCAGTCCTTTTTATGGCTGATGTTTGGTATTGAACGGTAACTCTGGAAAGAAGTAAGGAGTAAACAAGATTACTTTTTATGGGCAGTTCAACACTCGGATTAGAAATTCGGCCACGCTCAATCGGGAAACCTTGCGTAGGTGCAGTTTTGCAATACCCAAAATGTAATAATAATATTACATCAAAGTATTCCACATAAGATAAAGGCTCTTGTATCAGCCATATTAGAGATATGAACAGCGGAAGTGAGAGAGCAAGCCGAAATCGATGGTAGCCCCCGTATAATTTGTGGGTACGTCTTCTCACTCGTTCCCAAGATCTTTAATGCACCTCGAGCTAGTCAGAGAGAGCTCAATGCCTAAGGGCTTTACTGGTTGGATCAGAGCACAACTAGCTGAGCACACAGTGACGTTACGTTACTCGGTGTTAAATTAAGAAGTATTAGCTAATGATGATAGTTTGTCAGTCCAATCTGTGTTTAGCAACATTATTTAACAGTTAACGGAAAGTTGTCAAAGAGCCGTATATTTATTCGTAAAAACGACGATAAACTCTTCTTGAATTCAATGGACAAATATTCGTATACCCAGCTTTCCGGGCTTAGTAAAAGTTATAGGCCACAACAAATTATTCTTACCGGACGTTTTACATGTAAATGCCCTCCTGTCGAATGGTGTATCACCGTCAAGTCTTTGCTTTCTACAAGCCACGTCTATCCATGTTCCATCTGGTTTCATTGCACCGCAGTCTTCATCTATTGTAGCCTGGTTTGGTTCTCCATCCGCCCAAGGCGTAAATCTCCATATTCTGACCTATCCATCCATTTAAAGGAATTTGTTCGGACATTGTGATCAGTGAGTCCTATCCATTGCTCTTCTCCACCCGAAGAGAATGAATTTATAAATTCGTTTTCATCCTGACTGTGAATTGAAGTCAAATGAACAATTTCGCCATTTTCTCGACAGACACCCTCAGCGGAAAACCAGGAATTTGCGGCCGATTTTCCTCGGTAGCTGTAGTAATAGCCGTTCCATAGCGTCCAATCACCTTTTAGAAAAAAAGACAAGTATTGAAATCAGAGCAAGAAAATTATAAATGTATTTGGAGTTTGTACCTCTGGTGGTGGTGATCGTCTAAATGTTTAAAGGGAACCCCTAAGAGGTACCAAAGTCTCGCTTTGTGGGTGTGGCTTGAATTCATTTTCACACCTAAGCCTGGCACCAATTCTT
Source organism: Desmophyllum pertusum (assembly GCA_029204205.1). Lineage (NCBI taxonomy): Eukaryota > Metazoa > Cnidaria > Anthozoa > Scleractinia > Caryophylliidae > Desmophyllum > Desmophyllum pertusum. Next base: position 2,404,872 of record MU827782.1, read on the forward strand.
TAAGGATAAGTTGGTTCCTTTAATATTTTTTTTCCGGCTTACTTCCTGATCCTTAGTTCGGGTACGAAGCCACGAATTGTGTGCAACACCTAAAACTGTACAACGATTACCCCCGACACTTTTATAGAGGAGACTCCTCCTTCCCGAGTTGTTTACACCGTGTAAGTGTTACAATTACATATTATGTCCCATCCATTGATAACCGCACTTTATAGCATAGTGAAATATCAAATTTTATGTTAAACAAGAAATATATTTTACCTGCATCGGATACGGTTTGTCTCTCTGGCACTAACAAAAATAAATAAATTTATGCAGATAATTATAATTAGTGGAATAATGTATAGTAATCATCAAATTATTGCGCAGAAATACTGAATTCTCAAGATCTTCCAGCCCGTATAATCAGTGAAGTCAAGTCAATCAAATGGAAAATGTTTGTCCAGCTTTATAATTTGGAGACCATGTAGCCATTGTATTAGGTGACGTCGACTGAATATACATTTTTTGATATTAATACGTTTCCGGAGCTCAAAACCAGAAGAAAACTGATATCCCATATTCCACATTTATACAGCAGCCAATTTTTCCAGTAATTTGTGCAATTTATCAAGAAGCGTCACATACCCACTTTCGCCGCTTTACAGGGAGATTGTTGAACCAGTTTTGCGCCTCCTTCACGGAGAAAATCAGACCATGTGAATACATTCCCTACATCTACAAAAAAACATGATTTTGACATCTTGATTTGTCCACCAGGAAGTACGCGATTCCATACATTGACATGTGATAACATTCCTTGGAAAGAGTCGGCGGTTTTGGAAGCCACCGCCGACCCAGTCTTGGTCTTGTCCCAGCACCAAAGCGCCGCCTTCTTTTATCGTGTAATCTTTCTTCAAGTCTGAGCCTTCCGCTTCCAGATCGCCATCTTTGTAGAATTTCCATGATCCCGAACTGCTTTCCCACGATACACAAATGTGGTGCCATACGCCATCGTTAGCTGTGACTGAAATATCACTGTAGAAAGAAGTTAAAAACGGATAGCCAGTCAGCTAAGTTCTCACATGATAAAAATTGTAATTAAAAAAAAAGATACAGTAGAAATACATCTTCTATATATGTTTTTAAAAAAAGCAAGGAAGAAAGCTGCCTAATTTTTATACCATAACCACGTAGGTCGCATTCAGTAAAGTTTATACTGAAACAATTAATTTATATACTGGTAGAATTTCCATGATCCCAAACTGTTTTACCACGTTACACAGATCTGGTGCCACACGCCATCGTTAGCTGTTACAGACTCTTGTCTGTAGAAATACCATTTCCTCGGCGGTCCCGCCTCTGTACGCCATAAAAAAAATGGTCCAGGAGTTTGGAAACATGGAGAAATGTGAGCTATAACTCGATACATTATAAGTACGAATAACGTTTTTTGTAATATCTACTCAACCTCTCTTCGCCATTGATGTACAGCTCAAACTTTTCGCTATTGTAGAATATAAGTAGCTCATTGTCTTGGCCTGATACAGCGTAACTGAAAGGAGTCCCTTGACTGGTACTCGAACTCATCCACAGACACACGGTGACCGTAGTCAATCTGGGCATTTCTGCGGTTATTTTGATAAAGTCGCCAACTCCTTTGTCCGGAAAATGGAAAGCGTAGTCTAAAGTGACAAGAATAAAGATGGAATGGCATCACAGTTAAGACGGATTCCGCTCAACGTTCGAGCAATAAGTGCAAAAATTAATTACTAAAAAACTACTCATAGCAAGGTAACATTTTGAATACTACTCGAAACATAATCACTTTAATTCACTTCTCCAAGTGACCCCGCAATTAAATTCTCAAGCATTCTCGAGAAAATTAATGTCAAACCTCGTAAAAAATTATAAAAACGCACGCCATTTTGTTTTGAACTGACATGAAGCGTCTTTTTAATTAACATATGTAATGACTTCTCTCGCGGGGTCAGCTTGGGAGCTAATTTATCGATAATTTCTTCTTAACTGTATTCAAAATGTTACCATGCTATGGGTATTTTTTGGTAACTTAATTTTTTGCACTTTTTGCTCGAACGTCCAGCGGAAATCGTCTTAAATAAGCTTTTTTGATAAGCTCATCCAGCACAAATACAACGTAAGCCTGTTGGTCTGTCATTTCACTAGCTTTTTTTATTTCTTTAATAAATTAAACTTCAGGCTGAAAAGTTTTAAAAACGAGAGAGCATCAGTGCGGCAAACACTTTGTTCCTGCTGATTCTTCTTTCTGTGCGTGTCTCGCGAATTTATTTAAAACACAGTGACGACGCCATGGATGCGTATGACATGTAATGCACGTCCGCTTGCATCGCATGATAAACTAATTTCACATCACTCAAATATCGTTCGCCTGCGATGACTTTACATGCTCCTTACATGAGCGAATAAAGCTTTGCCAGTCAGCCAATAATCACTTTCGATAGAAAATACATAAAGAAACTATTATATAAAGTTTAACATGATTCACTAATGGTGACGTGATGCAAGCGATCAAGGTTTCATCGCGTCATGACGCCATGAAGAGACGCCATTCTTGTCGTGAAGACGCGTGTTTTGATTGAGCGACTTTGAGCGCAATTTCCTTGCTTAAATGGCTTCAAACAAAACAAGGAATTTATCCTTATGTTGAAAACGTGCTCCAAGATGTTTTAGACAACAATTTTGTGGTGGACTCAGGATCAGAATTCGGAGATTTGTTATCCTCAGAAAAACAGACTATTGATGCCAGGATCGATCCAGATCCTGAGGAACTATGGCTCCTTTTTTCGGGTAGATAAACCGGTAAATGTTAAATGCTCTTTTTTATGTCTTTGTGTAATCATTTTTCGGTTTTATTATATAGTCAGAGCTTGCTTATGAAGAAGGATATTGCTGTATTGGAAGAGTTGTAAGCAAATTGAATTGTGTAACCAGATTTCATTGTTTACCAATTTCCCTTCTACTGTGACGAGTTAAACAGAATGACGTACTACCCAAAGTTGTCTCATCATACTTAGTAAAGTGTTAATAAAATTCAGACATATGACATCACAACTGCGTGGGGGTCACCTGTCAATCAAAATAATGTCATTATTGAAAAGAAAATTTTATCTTCTTAAAAACCCTATATGGTTTTACATACTTCAGTTCCTGTTCTTCGTTTTGTTGTAAAAGCTATTACTAACTGGACACCTTGAAAATGCCGAGGGGAAAAAACTAAGACTTCCGAAGCTCAATCGCAGATTTCTGAAGTGATCGGATTTTTTTCCTAAGCTCTCCCAAAGATTTTCCGAGAATAATCCGAAGAGTGCTGAACAACAACAACAACAACAACACTTAAAAATAGAAAAAACTGGAAAACTTAAAAACATTACTGTCGAGCCTATTGCCAAAGCCTGTACTGTGCATATTTAGTCTATAAAAACTATATTAGCCGCCACCTACCCAAATTCCCAAACGGTTGACATCGAGATGGCTTAAGAAGCCTTGCACCTCCTTGGCGGAGAAAATCGAGCCAATTGTATACGTTTCCATCGCTTGCTTCATCCAGCAGGCAAGTTGTTGACATCTCCTTGATTTGATCAGGAGTAAGCACGCGATTCCAAAGGTTGACTTCTGATAACATTCCTTGGAAGGAGTCGGCGGTTTCGAAGCCACCGCCGACCGAGTCTTGGTCTTGTCCCAGCACCAAAGTGCCACCTTTTTTTATGGTGTGACCTGTCTTGAAGTCCGTGCCTTGGTCTTTCACGTCGCCATCTTTGTAGAATTTCCATGATCCCCTATTGCTTTCCCACGATACACAGATGTGGTGCCATACGCCGTCGTTGGCTGTTACTGATGTTTCACTGTTAAAAAAAAACCACAGCAAATCATGCGGCCAATTGCAGCAGTTTATGCTATAGTGTTTCAAACTGGAAAAGTTCCATATTTCCGATTGTCTTTCGAAAAATGAGTAAATCTCTTTCTTTCTGTATTTCGTCATGATCATACGATCCGAGGTATGTCAGTATTATCTGTGTTATGCATGTACTTGCGATTTCAGCATGTCACTATGTTCTTTGATCCAACGAATCATTGATTTAACGCTTGTTCGACAAATAGTATAATAAAATAATAATAACAATGATGTAAACATTTCAAACAACCACTGTTTAGCCTTGAAGTTACATCTCCGGGAGAAGCACATCACTGGCCTAATGGTTAGCGCGTTGAATTCGATTGATCGGTTCGGGTTCGAGCCCTGGCCGGGTCATTGTGTTGTTTTCCAGTAAGCCACTACCTCTATGGAACCTCTATTTTCATCGGTCTCTTATAAACACAACCTCTATTGTTTGTTAGGGCTAATGACATTATTATGACTTGTTATATATTGTTTCCAGAGAATGATGTGCCTCGTTCCGAGAGGTAGTGGGCGACCCAACGTTTCATTCACAGTACCCCTTCGGCAACCTTACAAAATGCTGGGAGTACCCTTCGATGGACTAGCATCCCATCCAGTAGAAGTAACAATACAGTCTTAGTAGTTCGTCTTGTGTGATCGTCCGGGTGAGTGTAGTCCTGAAAAGGACTGTTGTTGGTGACTGACGTTTCGACAACCTGTGCGGAAGTCATCTTCAGAGTCAAGTGAAATGTGTTAGTCCTTAGTGTACAGTCTTAGGCGTTTGATGCTATTGATACCGGGATAACTGCTCCGGCATTTGTGGTCCACTATGCGCGTGAATTCCTAAATTGAGTGAGCTTTCAAGTGAGGATTGTTTATAGCTTCAGGTTGACGTGCATTAAAGCTGACCCTATTTCCTGATATGAATTGAAATATCTCCCATGCAATGTGTCTTCTATAGAGTGGTAAAGTGTGACGTCACAAATTTTCAAATTTGCGAAATTTTAAAATTTGATCAGCTATTCAGAGGAAGCATGCCCAAAAACGTCCACTTGCCAAAAATTAGCTCTCCATTGCAATTTGCGGCCGAAATATAGAGGTTCAAAGTTTGGTACCATCCCATTTTGCGCCTGTTCTAAACTGAAGGAACAGACGCAAAATTAGAAGGGTTTGTATGGAGAAATTAAAACCTGAAGTGCCCATATCTCGGCCGCAAATTACAATGGAGAGCAAATTTCATAATTTCGCAAATTTAATTTTTGTGACGTCATGACTTTAGTACTCTATTGTATTGAAATATATACACAACCTTTTTGAGCCACCGATGGACAACTCAAAATATCTTTCGATTTCTATGAGCACTTCATTATGCTCGCTTGATACAGCATAACTGAATGGACTCCCTTCAGTGGCACTCGAACTCATCCACAGACACACGGTGAACTCCGTCAAATCATTGCGCATGCCTCCTGAGAGTTTGACAAAGTCTTCAACTCCTTTGTCCGGAAAAAGGAAAGTGTAGCCTAAAATAACAAGAAAAAAAGGATTTTATCAGTTTAAATGGTGTCACAACCATGCATGTTTGTCATAATTATGGGCTCTAATGTAGTGCGGAGTGGTTGAAAACAAAAATTATATATCGTTGCCATTGTTAGTAATGTCCAAAAGCGTGTTGCTTTTGTGCTGCTGCGCATTAATTTTATCAAAGATATTCAAATATGTTTAATGTTTAAATCTTTACCAACATTTTGTGACTAAGACATAAATTTTGAAATATAAATTTTCACGAAATATTAAATGACGTTCAAAAAATAATTAATCTATGGAGTTTGAGAAGTTTATCCTTGTTTGGTAAAGTGACTATTATTAAGTCATTGCTCATACCCAAGCTTTTATATGTTTCTTCAATATTAGAAACTCCACAATAAATTATTAAACAGATGGAGAGGATGATATACAAATTTTTGTGGAAAGGCCCCGATAAAGTGACCCGACTATCTGTTAAAGATTAACTCTCTAACAAATGGTGGCTTGAATCTCACAGACCTTGAAACATATATTAAGACTGTCTTGGATTCCACGTGTTCTCGATGAGCGGGAAGGTCCGTAGAAATAATATTTCATATTCCACTTAAAAAAATATGGAGAGACTTTCCTTTTGAAATGTGACTACGATGTCAAGGATCTCAACCTGCGTCTAAGCACTTTTTATTTGCAGTTACTTACTTGGTGGGCTGAGTTTATAAATTGTTTTTCTGACATTAAAGCCATACGAATTGCTAATAAACCTGTTTTCTATAAATCGTATTTTGATTGTGGCATAATTTATTTAAGCGATTTACTTTTTGGTCTAGATAAATATAAGTTCTTATGAATACTTAAAATATGTAAGTCTTAACACTAATTTTCTGACACGGTCATCCTTAAGAGTGTCTGTCACTAACGACAAGCAATCTTCTTTACCACCAGTCGTATTTGTTCCTATAAATTTTAAGTATATAACAGCACTGACTTCGACTCATATTCAGCAAGGTGTAGACAGTTCTATTCATTGTTGATATCCAATAAAGCTAAATCTCCTAACAGCTTCAAAACTTTGACGGCCGATTTGGATCTTTTAACTGATTCGCTGCAGGAAGTTTTCTCGATTCCATATATTGTTGCAATTGAAACTTATGTCTGGTCTTTTCAATATAGAATACTAAATAAAATTATGTTTACAAATACCAAATTATTTAAAATTGGTTTAATCGAGTCAGACAAATGTTATTTTTGTAGGATTTACAGGGAATATATGTATCACCTCTTTTATAACTGCGCCTATGCACGGGTTTTTTGGAATAGGTTTAGCACTTGGTGGTCTGATCTCCGTGGTGAAATTTTGAGTTTGTCCTTAAAATACATTATAATTGGCATTCTTCATAAAAACGATCTTTTAAATTATTCGATAATTCTTGGTAAACTATGTATATGGGAGTGTAGAAGAAACAAATCCTCTCCAAAATTTAATTTATTTCTACAGAAGGTAGAAGCTAAACTAGAAACGGAAAAGCTTATTGCTATAAGAAAAAAGAAGCTTCATGTTTTTAGGGGAAAATGAGAACCACTTAATCTATAGTTTTTTTTTTCTGTTGTTGTTTGGAGAGAAAATGTGGATGGCCTCTATAAACTCGTAGTTTCTAGTTTGCATTTTTTCTTTATTAAAATAACGTTAGTTTATAATGTATCTGCATTGTGTCCGTAGTGTGTTCTCTTTGTCTTGTATTTCTGTGTTGTTGGGTTTTTTTTTGTTACTAAAATAGCCAAAATAATATCGTGACATAACAATTAGTTGGAGTGGTTGGAATAAATCCTTATATCTGTAATTTTATATAATAGTCTACCTCTGTAATTGAACAATAGCTTGTATTCGTAATTAAGCAATACGTAATTGCCTATGTTATTTTGTTAATAGTAATAGCCTATGATTGTAACTAAATAATAGTCATTGTTAATTAGTTGTTATTAGTTTAATAAAGCATACCAATTTAAAAAAAAAATGAAATATAGACCTTTTTTATAAATCACAGTGAAGCAAAGTGTAAATAAGAAAAAAATTGTGTGAAATAAAGATAATATTTCCGTTTTCCTTAATTGAACTTGAAGTTGTTTTAAATGTCAAGAGACCAAACGTTTGAAAAGTAAGATGCCGGGCACTATTCAGCGCGACCTTATAATTATGTATTAAAAATCCTAATATTTTGCCGAGGTAAAGCAAGATTTTATGTTTACAGCCTCGTTCCTCATTTTTTCGCATTTTATATCTTAGTCCGTGTTTTATACCCAGTACGTAGTCCGCAGTCTGTAGTCCTCGTTTTATACCCTCCGTGTTTTATACCCGTATTCCATAGTCCGCAGTCTGTGTTTTACACTGACGGTAAATGAAATGACATTATTCGCTAATCAACCTTAGCCATCTAAGGTGTTTGGAAAAGGAAGGATTTCACACCCAGGGCAATCGATATCATCCAAGAGCTTGTGATTAGATAACCACTCTATGGTTGGCTGTAAGCTGATCCTTCAACAGGTAATTAATTAATAATCTTGCATACTGGGCACGAAATTATTCTTCTTCCATCAATTCTCCTCAGGGTCATATTTACCTTTTACTATATAGACATTTTTTTCCCAAGAAGTAAGCATAATTTTTCTGTCCCAAGTCATCCACGCCACATTTTTACAAACGGGATATGTCAGTTGAAACCGTCAGCCGCCTCCCATCCGTCGCTCCCGTCAGTAGCTTTTAAAATATATGGAGGCTATCGTGTATTTTGCCTGATGTAGCAAATTGATACTTTATCAAACAAGTGTTTTAAAGCTGCTACCAACCTGTTTTCAACGGTTCACAAGGAGACAGTTCAAGCCGTGCACCACCTGCGCGGAGGAAATCGAGCCATTTGTATACATTTCCATCGCTTCCTTCATCCAGCAGACATGATGTTGACATCTCATTGATTTGTGTATCAGTAAGCACGCGATCCCATACATTGACATTTGATAACATTCCTTGGAAGGATTGATCAGCGTCAAAGCCACCACCAACCGAGTCCTGCTCTTGTCCCAGCACCAAAGTACCACCTGGTCTTATCGTGTGACCTGTCTTGAATTTTGTGCCTTGCGCCTGCATATGACCGTCTTTGTAGAATTTCCATGATCCGGAGCTCCTTTCTCTTGATACACAGATGTGGTGCCATACGCCGTCGTTAGCTACTACTGATGTTTTCCTATGAATACAAAAACGAATACGCCAGGTCGCTAATGTACTTCAGTAGTTTGTTTAATAGGACTAGTTACAGGAGCACATGATCTATTTAAAATTTATAATGTTCTACTTTATCTTCTTTATTTATGTTCGGCAAATGTAACGTGTTGTCTAAAATGAAAAAAAGGAGAATGCATCAATTTAAGCTGGATTTTTACGTACTCAGGTAGAGAACACAAATTCAGAACGTTTTCTCATTTTATAAGCCGTTTAGTTGCAATTTCCCTTGAATACTTGCCGCTATGGCCTGACCGATGTCAGAATTCTTTACTACGCTTATTTTAGCTTACGTTCAGAAATTCCCAAACGGATATGTCGTTAACAGCTAATAATGATTATACATGTTTCTCATACTCGTATCGTAGTATCTACACAACCTAATTATTCCACCGATGTACAAGCTGGCGCTATTTTCTGATATGAATCGAAATATCTCCCATGCAATGTGTATTCTATTGTATTGAAATATATAAACAACCTGTTTGTGCCACCGATGTTCAACTCAAAATATCTGTTGAAGTATATGAGCAGTTCATTAGTCCCGCCTGATACAGCATAACTGAAAGGAGCCCCTTCAGTGGCACTCGAACTCATCCACAGGCAGACCGTGAAATCCGTCAATGTGGGCATGCCTGAGATTTTGACAACGTCATCGACTCCTTTGTCCGGAAATTGAACGCGTTGTCTGAAATGAAATAGAAATGGTGAAATGCATCAAATGTTTTTTTTTTCGTATTCAGGTAGACAACACATTCTCTTTAGTGTTAATTCTCTTTAGTGTTATTGCAATAACATTAATTACCTGCAAGATTGTTTAGTTCTCCTTTAAGGGTCAACTTAAATGGGGCTATATTGCCGCGAAATTTTCGGCAATTCTGTTACACACAAACTAGTCTTAAAATAGATTGAAAAACTAAATAATGGTTTCAAATGAAGTGGGGATGGTCAAAATTGGACAAGATTGAAACAGATTGCAAAAATATTAGTTGAAAAACGACTTTCCGACGTGTTTCAAGTTTAAGTCCATGTGTATGCAACAAATAATGTTTAGAATAATTTGTGTTTGTTATGTAAGTGACGTTTCATCTTTGAATTAATATTTCATTCATATATATGTTTGAGTTTAGAACTCGTATAAAAATAATACAGGGAAGAATAGCAAAAAATAGCGTGACATAGCCCCTTTAATAAATAACGTCAGATTTTTTTGTTTGCGTCTGTCCTCTTATTGGCAATTTAATAATTGCATCATAGCATTAATTATATCCACGAGGTACACTTACCATGTACAATGCGTACGTATTTATCAAAATTATGTTGAATTTTAACATACCCACTTCCACCATTTTACATGGAGATGGTTGGACCAGCCTTGTGCCTCCTTCGCGGAGAAAATCAATCCATTTGTAGACATTTCCTTCATTCCCTTCATCCAGCAAACATGATGTTGACATCTCCTTGACTTGTGTAGCAAGAAGCATATGATCCCATACGTTGACACTTGATAACATTCCTTGGAAGGATTGATCAGCGTCAAAGCCACCACCGACCGAGTCTTGGTCTTGTCCCAACACCAAAGTGCCACCTTTTCTTATCGTGTAACCTCTCTTCAATTTCGTGCCTTCCTGTTTCACTTCGCCGTCTTTGTAGAGTTTCCATGATCCAGCATTGCTTTCCCACGATACACAGATGTGGTGCCATACGCCGTCGTTGGCTGTTACTGATGTTTCACTGTTAAAAAAAAATCATGCGGCCAATTGCAGCAGTGTATGCTATAATGTTTCAAACTGGAAAAGTTCCATATTTCCGATTGTCTTTCGAAAAATGAGTAAATTTCTTTCTTTTTTTATTTCGTCATGATCATACGATCGAGGTATGTATTATGTGTCATGCATGTAATTGCGATTTCAGCATGTCACTATGTTCTTTGATCCAACGAATCATTGATTCAACGCTTGTTCGACAAATAGTATAATAAAATAATAATAACAATGATATAAACATTTCAAACAACCACTGTTTTGAAGTTATATCTCCGGGAGAAGCACGTCACAGGCCTTATGGTTAGCGCGGTGAACTCGGACCAACTCGATGGATCGGTCCGGGTCGGGTGCCATACGCCATCGTTAGCTGTTACTGACGTTTGGCTCAGAAGGGCTAGAAAAGTTATACAGTAGAACCCCGCTCACTCGAACTCCCAAGGGAAACAAAAAATAGTTCGAGATAGCGGGAGTTCGAGTTAGCCGATAGTAAATGACTGAAAAACAAGGGCAAGGAGGATGGGTTTGAGTTCGAGATAGCGGGGAATTCGAGTTAACCGAGTTCGAGTTAGCGGGGTTCTACTGTAAACGATTCATTTGAAAGCCGGCCATGTGCTCGCTCTGTATTCGTTATAACACGAGATAAAATTATAAAAATAATATACTTTGCTTATATAAAAAAGATAAATTTGAACAAGGTGCATGTAGAAAAGGAGGAAGCAAGAAGAGAAGAGAAGGGAGGAAGAGAGGAGGTAGGAAGGATGGAAGAAAGGTATGGAAAGAAAGGGGGAGGAAAAAATGAAGGGAGGAAGGAAATTAAACATGCAATTGATGAAGTCCCCTGGCTAGGGCAATGTATATGTATGTATGTATGTATGTATGTATGTATGTATGTATGTATGTATGTACGTACGTACGTACGTACGTACGTATGTATGTATGTATGTATGTGGATATGTATGTATGTATGTAGGGCAAGCATGCTCACCGGCTCTAGTACCTGAAATCAGAATGCATGCTTTTCCCACAAACTACCAGGTTAATAATTTTTAGGCCTTGTACCCTGATATTTACACTACCTGGTTGTATCACCGATTATTAACTAAAAATGTCTGCCTGTTTATAAACAGGCTGGTGTGGATATTTAGCAAATATTCCATGAGCGTGCGTTTGATAATAGATGTTGTTATATAGCTGGAGTTTCGTTGGACCTAATGCGCCCTCTCGTTGGTTGGTTTTTGGTCGCGTGGTATAGGCTAAAATCAAACGTAGCCCGCGCAGGCTACAATTCAAAACTCATACTTTCCCAGAGTGAAACAGAATAACTTTTCGACAAAATGGTTGCGTATTTAGGCACGTGGTTACATCGTTTCAGAAGGTGGTGCCGACGCTCATCACTGGTTGGGTAAGAGCGGGAAAAATCCTATTGTATTGTGTAGTGTATCAGTGTTTCCCTTCTCGCGGCTCCGCCGCTCGCCGGGGCGTCGTCGGCCTTCCGACTTCGGATCTCGACGCGACGGAGAAATAAACCTCTGGTACCCAGGGTATCGTGGTTCTGTAGATCAGTTAATTGTGTGAAACTGAATCGAGCTTAAAATTAAGTTCACTGAAGTAAAGAGCAAAGGAAATCGTCAATATCTACACGGATGGAGAGAAAGGGAGTGATCTTCGAAAATAATTTCACTGTGAATTAGTCTTTCATTGTACCGTCACCAACGTTTGACGAACTGCCGTTACTAATTCTTATGCTTCGTCTCCGATATGTCTAGCAGGAATTGACAAGCCTCTTCGAAATACAAGGTAACAAGGCTTACTGAATAGGCTATGCTTAAACTTAAATATTTGAACGAATGTACGTCGGGTTTCGGATCTTCCCGTAAAATTGTTCCAGGTTGCCTTTAGTGCTCGTTCAGTCGCATTTGTTGTACAATTGCAGACATTTTCCATTGTTTCATTTACGCCTCGACAAACAAACAAACCGCCCTGAATTAACAAAATTAGTTCCTCTGCGTGAAGCGCTCAGCCATTTTCGTTTTGCAAATTCGCTCGCGATTAAAATTCTGGTCTGTTCCGTCGATGACACGTCCATTTACCAAATAAGGTCACGACCCAAATATACATGTATGCTCATAATCTGTGTTCGAGAACCAATCAAAATGCTGGAAATGCAATAATCGAGATTGAGTATTTAATAGTAATGTTAGATAGATAATAGTTTCTTTTACGCTACTTTTATAGGCTCGAGATTTTTTTAAATTTGCTCACTTAGCATAGTTTTCCACTTGTGGGACGAATTGAGGGTAATGAGCCATGAACACTGATAAAAGGGCAAGCTCATTATAGTTTACAGAAATGCTATGACTTTTTTTTCAGTATTATTGGTCTCGTCATCAATGAAAGCTACGACAAGCTACGAATCGTTTACTAGATTATCAGCATATTTTTAAGGTTTTTCCTACTCGTAATGTAAATATCTACACAACCTTTTTTCGCCACCTATGAACAACACAAAATTTCCGTTGTAGAAGATGAGCAGCTCATTTTCTTGGCCTGATACAGCATAACTGAAAGGACTTCCTTGACTGCTACTTGAGCTCATCCAGAGACACACGGTGAACTGCGTCAAGCTATTGCGCATGCCCGAGAGTTTGACAAAGTCTCTGACTCCTTTGTCCGGAAAATGGGCAGCGTAGTCTAAAGTGACAAGAAGGAAGAAGAAATAAAATAAAAATTTGACTTGAAATTTAGTGGCTGCAGAATCTGTAAGAACAATCTGTGGAACAAGAGTCTCCACAGGACTCTAAATTCTTACGATGTTTAAAAACACGAGAAGATAGATGCACCCCGGTATATTGACTTCCCCCTTACTGTGCATATTTATCAAAACTGTATTTATTCGTCACCTACCCATTGCCAACGGTTTACATGGAGATGGTTTAACGAGCCTTGCGCCTCCTTGACTGAGAAAATCAGGCCATTTGTATACAGTCGCTTCATTCCATTCATCCAGCAGACATGATGTGGACATCTCCTTAATATCTTTAGGAAGAAGCACCTCATCCCACATGTTGACATATGATAACATTCCTTGGAAGGATTGATCAGCGTCAAAGCCACCACCGACCGAGTCTTGGTCTTGTCCCAGAACCAAAGTGCCACCTCCTCTTATCGTGTGACCTTTCTTTAACGTGCCCTCTCCTTTCACGTCGCCATCTTTGTAGAATTTCCATGCTCCTGTCTTGCTTTTCCACGACACACAGATGTGGTGCCATGCGCCCTCGTTAGCTGTTACCGATGTTTGGCTATTAAAAAAATTGATGCAAAAAATCAGGCAGGCAATTGCAGCAGTTTTTCTAGTTTGAATCTTGAAGCGTTTACTGAATATATGTCATGGGAATTTTATTGTATTGCGATTTTAGGATGTCGCAAGTGAACTCAGATCCAACTAAATACTAGTACAATCCTCGGACGACTACTTCTCAGCTCAGCTGACGCTTATTTTTAAAAGTTGAACAAAATTCAAATATTTTTAAAGTGCTATTACCGAGAATCGACTGAGCTTTCGAGCTGGGGTTTGTTTTGTTGCTATGGATGTTGCTATGTAGCATAACGGGTATCCTTGTAGCGACAGGCTGATGAGATACCTGATAGAAAATCTTCTAGTATTACAGCCTAACTGAAAGGACTCCGTTTTTATTATTTTTTATTATTTCTTTTATTTTTCATTATTAGAATCATTAGTATTTTATTATTTTATTATTAGAATCATTAGTATTGTATTTTTGTAAATTTTTAACTAGTCTTAGTATCCCCAATTAGTCGATTAATTCTGCTATATGTTTTATTGACACTATAATAAAGCTCATTATTATTATTATTATTATTATTACTTGTTTATTTATTTTATTATTCGTAGCAGTAGTCGTGCCGCTGATTGTCTTTGTAACGTTAAGGCTACATGTGTTTCAATATTTACGTTTCCTGGTGGGACGCTTATTAATGAATTGCTAAGAATGTTTTCTTCATATTTACTCTTCCTGTTTAAGCATTGATGAAATGGTGAAGGAAATGATAAATGTAGAGAAAATTAATGATGCAATAAATTATTGCAATAATGATGCAATAAATTAAAGCACGATTTTGACTATTTTTATGTTTCCTTTTCTTCTTCTCTTCCTTCTTTTCCCCTGAGGGGGTCCAGGTCTTAATTTGGACGATTGTTTGTTAGGGTGACTAAATGACTGGGTCGAGTCATACGCCCACTCGGCCAAACCGGTAGTATATTGGATGTTCGCTAAGCTTCCGCCATGTTTTTTATCGCCTTCGCCAGCTGTCAACGCATTTCAGCCTGATTTGATTTCTTGGGTACTCAATAAATTCGCTGTATGTCCTGTAGTTATGATGATTATACTTGTTTGATGAACTTGGGTTCTCTGAATGTTCAGGTGTGAAACATTTTAGGTGTCCATTTTAGCTGAATTCAGAACGAATTGATTTTAAACACTTATCGCAACAAGTCGATATCTTTTTGAACATTTGTAGTGTGTCGTGTTACTTGCACTTGAATGCTCCACTGCGTAAATTTGTAGTGTCTTTGAACTTGTATGGGGAATAATTGGCTGATTGTTTATAATTGTACGATGTGCTGTTCTTTTTGTAATGAGAAATTAATTTCTTGTTTACTTTTTAGTGGGAACGGATAGTAAATATTTACTGACAACGCAAAACATACCAGGGCAAGCACGATTAAATTTCAAAACAACCTACATCGGGGAATTAACACGGTTTTAGCTTCTGAGAATCACTCAAACCACAGACATTAATGTGACTCGCGTGACAGTTCAGCAAGTCACAGCCATGTTTTTAGGGCAGGAAAAGGGGTGGAATTCAAGACCAAGGTGTAAGGTTGTTTATTCTTGTAATTGATTTCCAGTATTTATCTTTGTATACCAGTCATATTTTAAAATATGACTTTGTCTATTAACATATATTGTTTTCGTTTCATGCTCTTGCACTTACGTATTTTTGTAATTACTTTCACAAACTTATTGCGATTTTGAGACAGCAATGGCGGGAAGTGCCTCCCCTATGTATCTCCACGCAAAAAGTATTCACGCTATGAAAATGAAACGTGTATTCAGCATCCAAAAATGTTTATTTTAGTGACAGTCACGTGTCAATTATAACGTTGTATCGCGCCATAATGACGTCATACATTTACAAAAATCCGCCATCTTGGATCCTTCATCTTGGATTTCTTAATTGTTCAGAAATGTCAGAAAATGTCCAAATTTGATTTGAAATAATCAATAAAATATAACGATGCTAAAACTGCAAAAAGTTTGGAAGGATTTCATCGTAAAAAGCGAAAATTTCACGAAAACTGAAAATTTAGCTGAAAAACACCACATTTGGGTAAAACGACTTGTATCTCGAAAAGTATTCGTGCTATAAAAATGAAACTTATGTGGTGTGTAAAGCATCCAAACATGTTTATGTTAGTGACAATCAAGAAACAATTATGATATCAAATCACGCAGAAATAACGTCATACTTTAAAAATATCTGCCATCTTGGATCCACCATCTGTTCAGAAACGTCCGAAAATCACCAAATTGAATTTGAAAATATCAAAAATATATAAGGATGCAAAAAATGTAAAGATTTTGGAAAAACCTCTTCGTAAAAAGCGGAAATCTCATGATAACTGAAAATTACGCGGAGAAACACCAAATTTGGGTAAAACGGCCTGTCAAAACTTGATTGCCATGTGTCACGTGATCAAAAAATTAACACACCAAAATGTTTCCAGATAATTTTTAGGAAAAGTCAAAAAAGTTTGGCTAAAATTGTTTGAATGCTCTTTAAGTACGATAAATTTGAAATCAGCGCGGGCGCTTTCTGCCCCCCCCCCCCCCCCCCCCCCCCCACACCTCCAGGTTAATATTCACCTTATTGAGCAAGTTGTACTAGCGAAAAAGCATTCCATAACTGAGCAAATGACAAGAGATAAAAGATTGCCGACGATTCATCGTAGAAAGCTTTTGAACTTTGATGTGTACGTGAGGAACCTAATTCAGTGCCGCGTATCAATTTGAACTTTAATTGTAACCAATCACAGACCAGAAAAGTGAGACGGCAATACCACGTTATATTGACGCCTCGCTCGTAAGCAAAACTATATATAAGCGGATCGCAATACAAATTATTTATTATCATTATTTACCTTTTCTATTATTATTCTGTATGTCAGTAGTAACCTGCCACCATTAATTTCTACTCGTATTGAAATAAATACACTTCCTTGTTGTGCCACCGAAGTACAACACAACATTTATGTTGTAGAATAATTTATGAGCAGCTCATGATCGAGCCCTCCTCTGACGAATGGGACGACATTGAAGGTAACGGTCCAGGAAAAATAAAGTGGAACATTTGTTATGATCCAAAGAGTATTTACCTTATTTGTAAAGTTTGGTCTCATCATTTAACCTTGTTACGCCAATCAATGCAAGAAATGAGAAACATGGAAAGCGAATAATAACTATAAGCTTATTAGATTGTAAAATCTACACAACCTCTTTTGTTGTTGATGTTCAACTCAAAATATCCATTGTTGCAGAAGAGGAGCAGCTCATTATAAGTGTCTGATACAGCGTAACTGAAAAGACTCCCTTGAGTGGCACTCAAACTCATCCACAGACACACGGTGAACTCCGTTAAGTCATTGCGCATGCCGAGAGTTTGACAACGTCATTGACTCCTTTGTCCGGAAAGTTGAAAGCGTAGTCTAAAATAACAAGAAAAGAAAGCGAAGTAACACATCGATCAGTTCTAATTAATTTGACAGAAGGACTAAGATAACAAATTGATAAAGGGCAAACACGTTTTAAGGAAACACATTTTACCTAAGCATATTTGTAATTGCATTGTTGACATTAGGTGTCCGTTTCAAACAACTGTCATGCCTGGTTCTTTGCTTTTACGGTACTCGCATCAAATCTTTATAATTACACTTTAACCGAAAGACGGTTTAATAATCTCACTCGTCAAGCCCGCAGTATTAGCATAACTATCAAACCTGTATGAAACGGTCACCTACTCCAAATCCTAAATGGTTCACAGGTGCATGGCGTAAGGAGCTTTACGCCTCCTTGACGAAGGAAATCAGTCCATTTATATACATTCGCTTCATTCCATTCATCCAGCAGACATGATGTGGACATCTCCTTGATTTGTGTATCAGGAAGCACGTGATCCCACACGTTGACATTTGATAACTTTCCTTGGAAGGATTGAGCGCTCTGAAAGCCAGCACCGACTGAGTCTTGGTCTTGCCCCAGCACCAAAGTGCCACCTTCTCTTATCGTGTAACCTTTCTTAAAGCCTGTGCCTTCCTCTTTCAGTATACAGTCTTTGTAGAATTTCCATGATCCCAAACTGTTTTCCCACGAGAAACAAATTTGGTGCCATTCACCGTCATTAGCTGTTACAGATGTTTGACTATTAAAAAAAAATCGACACACCATTCATATCAGGCAGCAGTCTACTGTAGCAGTCTATATTACTGGAGCACGGTATTTTAAACTTGCATGTTGGAAACTATTTGTAATGAGTGTCCTGATAGTAAAGAGGTGTCTAGTTCACGTTTCATGTTTAATCGAAAAATAGACGGTCATTTCAGACGTTTAATCCAGTTAATGATCTTTCATAACGAAATTAAAGCAGAATAATGATAATGGTAAATCACCATGGTTCAAATTATAATAACTTCATCGGGCATTGTGGCGTATTTTGCGGGCTAAAATGGAGAATTCAGCGGGCTAAAATATATTTTAGCCCGCTGAACTGAACCAATCAGAAACAAGAAAATAACGTAGCAGCCAATCAGAAAAGGAAACCATTCAACTGTTCGCGCCGTTTTCTTGGAATTCAAAGCGCCGTTGACTCGAAGTGCTGCCATCTGCAGCTGCAAAGCTATTGTTTTTGAGCTTTATATTATCAGACTGGCTGAAAAAGCTAACGAAGAAGCAAATTTTCAGCCTTCTCAGTACAGCTAGTGAAGAGGACTTACAGAAACTCGAGGAAGAATCCATACACGGCGGCGAATTGAATGTAAGTTTGTCTTCTTCGATCGAAACCCGCTCAGTTCAGGCAAAATATTTTAGGCCAAATTGCCAGTTCAGTAATTGCATGATTAAGGTGACTCCCTATAGTTTTATGACCGAGCGCGCGCTGTTGACGAAAGCTTTAGTAATCTGCGCGCGCTCAAAGGAAAATCCTCGAACCGCGCGTGTTTTTCCGATTTTTTATGACGTCAGCATGGTCAAAAAATTCAAAATTAACCGTGGATTTTCTCGCATTTCCTTCGGTAAATTTTTTTGAAAATTCGCACAATTCAAGACAGAAACGTTACCTATCACATGACCGTTTTTTAAAGAAATTTGTCAGAGCAAGTAAGTTTTATTGTTTAAAATAACAAATGACGTAATATTGGCAAAATCGTCTGAAAAACCACAAGGTTTTTCCCCTCCAAAATGCCAGGCAAACTCAGTTTCATAAGATGGCAAAATTTAAAGAAATTTCACCGAAGGAAACAAAAAAAAATAAGGCATAAAGATAAAATATAGCAAAAATGTGCCATTCTTTAGATGCTGTGTTGCCATGGCAACGGCCTCCAACGAAAAAAGTAACAACCTATAAATAACTGTAATTATATCAGTTTCCTTACTGGTAAATATTGGGAACAAAAAATCAAAGACAAAATAACTGGGGTTTCCTTTCGAACTCATGTCAGTTAGTGTAGGTCATTGGTAAATACTCTAGGGAGTCACCTTAAGTTCCAACACTTCTAGATGACTATTTCTTTGCTGTTGATGGTATTCTGTAATTTTTCCTTTCAAGAGAACTTTAGAGCACAGATTGTTTCGACGAATTTTGCGGACGGTTTTCTGCCAAGTTTTACAATGAAATGGTTAACGTCGACCCGACGCCGGCAGTGTTCAAGATATCGCTTACTGTCTTTGATTCCTTTTCTAAATGCCCTCTGAAATTATTATAATAGTAATAGAAGCGGCTCGGGCTAAAATGAGCCTGAGTCGGGCCAAAAACATATTTACGCCCGCGAACATCAACTCTATTGTTATATTAGCATATCACGTTTTTCTTGAAAAGGTGGCTCGATGTAGTTTTTTTAGCGATGGGGTGAGAGTTTTGAAAACAAAAATTCGATCAGCAGGCAAACTTCGATCTTTGCCATACTATACCATAATGATGACATGTGATGATAGTTTTATTTTCCACTGGTTTCCAAGCAACATAGGTTACCACAGCAACGATTTCGGCATCCTATTGGTTTTAAACAAGAATTTTCGAAGAAAATATAACCGGGCTTTTTTTATCAAGCAAGCAAGCCGTTTTACCTGCTCTCTTGCTTGAAATCTATCAGATTAGTCACGGCAGTCACGCTGAAGTCTGATGTTTGCGTATAGTGCCTACTGTCAATTTTCTTGCCTCTGAGCAGTCTTTGAAGATCATTCCTCAATATAAAGCCAAAGTTGAATAAGAGGAAAAAACACGACAACATAGGTACGAATCGGTGTTGAACCATCAATCGCAGACGTTCCGCGTTGCACCATCATCATTCGCAGCTATTCTAGTCACAGTTCGACAAATTGCGTGAGTCAAAATGTGATATTGTAACGTAATGGTTGTTATTTATAAATCTTCTGCATACAAGGAAGTGAATTGCTGCACCAACACGAAAAAGTAATGTATTTCACACTAAATAAACAGCAGAGTATTCATGTTCAAATCAAAAGTAATAGCTTGATATGAAATTTGACCTAACGGCGACCCTGGTTTATCACAGACGTTGACTCATGTGACCCGATGACGTAATCGTCCTTATTTATAAATCTGCATTTCTCAGCAAGTTTCTGTTTTTCTCAGAAAATATACGGAAAAGATATGTATTTCACACAAAATGACAATTATTTAACAGGACAATATTCATAAAATATCATTTAGGCAAAGGATGACCCTGGCGAAATCTAACGTAGCCTTGATAAAAAAGTTGATCTAATGGCGCTTCCAGTGTATGTGATGTACGTACGCACCTCACAGACAATCTCTTCAAGTCACGATTCGACGTGACCCTATGACGTAATCGTCCAAATATAAATCTGCACGTCTCAGCAAGTTTCTGTTTACATAAATCTGCGAGTCTGGGCAAGTTTCTGTTTTCCTTTTCGGAAAAGAAATGTATTTCACACAAAACAAACAGGACAATATTATGACCCTGGCGAAATGTAACGTAGCCTTGATAAAAAATTTGATCTAATGGCGCTTCTAGTGTATGTGATGTACGTACGCACCTCACAGACAATCTCTTCAAGTCACGATTCGACGTGACCCTATGACGTAATCGTCCAAATATAAATCTGCACGTCTCAGCAAGTTTCTGTTTACATAAATCTGCGAGTCTGGGCAAGTTTCTGTTTTCCTTTACGGAAAAGAAATGTATTTCACACAAAACAAACAGGACAATATTATGACCCTGGCGAAATGTAACGTAGCCTTGATAAAAAAAATTGATCTAATGGCGCTCCTAGTGTGTCCACCTAGTAGTGAGTACAATGATTTAATATTTTGACGAGTCAAACTCACCGACGTTGCGAAATCTGTACGCCGCTCCGATGTGTTTACGCGGTCCTAAATTAATATCTATTTGGACCAGTCCAACTTTCACATAGGCTCGATTTCCGCCGCTCTCTCGAGTCTGGGCTTCGTTCTTCCCCGAGAAAATCTTTCACAAGGCGAATACATTCATATATATTCATACTCACCCCTAGCTCTCCTCCTAGCACTTTGGCGGAGTAGAGGTATAAGAGATCGACGACAAAAAAAAACAGAAGCTATTTTATTAACCGGGCTGGGCCCCAGGCCCACGCCCGGTTAATAAGGCTGATTTTCTTGAAATCTAGTCGGAAACATTGCATCCATTTTATAATATTTTGAAGTATGGTAGTTTGACCACCTGTAGACGAAATTTGATGAAAATCTGTAAGGCGGTTTTTGAATAAAACAAAACTAAACTTTTTGCGGACCATTTTTTGTATTTCCCAGAATTTACTTGAAAATATTTCAATAAATTAAAGCTATATGTACCTCCCCTCTGTTGAAGAATTGTTGATGATATTAAAAACTTTGTAAGGTAAATGGAGCACTTCGGATGGTTACGATTTCAAAATATTTAATTTTGAAGAACTGCACTTAGGCACCACAGAACACGATCGAAGCGCCTAATTTACATTTAGCGGAATATTTCTAAAATACTCTTACAGATTTTTTAAAAAATTGGTCAGCTATTAGCGTGATGATTGTACTTGATATTCCAATCGAAAATGAGAGTAGAAAATTGTTGTCAGCATTAGAAAATAACACCGAACTATGGTTAAGTTTTGATCGCCATTTTCTTTCTCTGAATAAGGTTTTGTTTATCTTGTTTCTGTTCTATTTCTCTCTTGATGCACGTGCAATGAATATTTATTCCAAATGCCTCGTGTGGCCGGCGTGCGTTTATGATACATAAATGAATTTTTAAGCAGGAGAGACATCTATTCTGATTCGATCATCTTTACTTTTAAACAACTAAAACGACTAAATTCATTTCCTCCTATCATATCTTCTTTTTAACAAAAAAAAGCGGTTTGCGTTTTAGAATTAGTTTTGATAACGAATTATCAACGATAGAAATGCTGTGTGAAATTTGCTAAAACTGTTCTTTTTTTTGTTACTCTATGTTTTGCATTTTTTAGACGAATCTCACGAAATTTCTTTGAAATATTTATTGCACGTGCATCAAGAGAGGCGTGCATCAAGAGAGAAATAGACCAGACACAAGATACACAAAACCCCTCTTCAGACAAACAAAATAGCGATCGAAACGTAGCCATATTTCGATGTTATTTTCTATGCTCGCAACAATTTTCTACTCTCGTTTTCGATTGGAATATCAAGTACAATGATCACGTTAACAGCTGACCATTTTTAAAAAAAATCTGTAAGAGCATTTTTGAAATATTCCGCTAAATGTAAATTATGCGCTTCGATCGTGTTCTGAGGTGCCTAACTGTAGTTCTTCAACATTCAATATTTTGAAATCGTAACCATCCGAAGTGCTCCATTTATCTTACAAAGTTTTTAATGTCATCAACAATTCTTCAACAGAGGGGAGGTACATATAGCTTTAATGTATTGAAATATTTTCAAGTAAATTCTGGGAAATACACAAAATGGTCCGCAAAAAGTTTAGTTTTGTTTTATTCAAAAACCGCCTTACAGATTTTCATCAAATTTCGTATACAGGTGGTCAAACTACCATACTTCAAAATATTGTAAAATGGATGCAATGTTTCCAACTAGATTTCGAGAAAATCAGCCTTATTTAAAACTAATAGGATGCCAAAATCGTTGCCATGGTAACCTCTGTTGCTTGGAAACCAGTGGAAAATAAAACTATCATCATATGTCATCATTATGGTGTAGTATGGCAAAGATCGAAGTTTGCCTTCTGATCGAATTTTTGTTTTCAAAACTCTCACCCCATCGCTAAAAAAACTACATCGAGTCACCTTTTAAGTCATTGACACAATAATTTATAAAGGGTAGCGTGATTATTTTCGCAGAGAAAGGAGTTTAAAAAAAATATATTTACTGGATAAAGATTTAAACTTAAAATTATTGAGTACTCCTGTAGCTATTTCAATTTTATATCTTCTTGAAGGGAATGGTTTGAGGGCAATTTTAATTAATTGAATAATGTTTTTATCATTTCTGGTCTCGTCATTTACGTTACCTACTTACACCATCGACGTTAATATCCCAGAAAATGGTCAACAAACAACTCACTAAATAATAAGTGTTATTAACGAGTTTATCCTACTCGTATTATAGTATCTACACAACCTCATTGTGCCGCCGATGGACAACTGGAAATGTCTGTCGTAGAATATGAGCAGCTCATTTCCCTCGCCTGAAACAGCGTAACTGAAAGGACTCCCTTGAGTGGCACTCGAACTCATCCACAGACACACGGTGAACTCCGTTAATTTGCCCATGTCCGAGAGTTTGACAAAGTCAGTGACTCCTTTCTCCGGAAAATGGAAAGCGTAATCTAAAAACACAAGTAAAAAAAAGGTTTCAAACAATTAAATAGTGTTTATGTCACACCCATGTTTGTGTTATATCAACTGCTGATGTGGTGCAGAGTAATATGACATCATCTTCTCTCCAAAAAGAATTGACTTGGCGTATCCATGTTCCAAGAACTTCAAGTAATGTGATTAGCCTGCGAATACAGCCGACTTTTATTGCACGCCGCATGCAGCGTCCCGCGACTTCTCGCGGGACGCTGCATGCGGCTGTATTCGGCTGTATTCGCAGGCTAGTAATGTGATTCGCTAATGAGACTGTAATCAAGCGCATCTATATAAAAAAAGAAAATTGCCAAACCTTTCAATGGGCTGATTTAGTAGTATGTTTTTTTAACTCATCTATATTTAAAGCATTTAGAGTTTTCGGTCTCTTGGAAACCGTACTCAGAATATTAATATTGAAGTGACCTTTTTATGAAAATGCAATATTCGAATCAATTAATTTATGTTTTCGTGACAGCTGATTTCAGTTTTACTGATTCCGTCAACAGGTAAACATAATGTTTCAACTTTCGGGAATAAAATTGATCTGATTCCGTAACATCGACTACAGAATAAAATAAATAAAAAAGCGGGAACAATGGTGATGATGACGACGATGACGAAGACGACGACGACGATGATGATGATGATGATGATGATGATGATGATGATGATAATGCTCAGTTTTATAGAATGCCGTTTATTGTGCATTTTTATCATCAGAATTGTATTAAGCTACTTACCCGAACCCATTGGTTTACAGGAGGATGACTGAATGAGTCTTGTTTCTCCTTCGCGGAGGAAATCCAGCCATTTGAATACTTTGCTATCAAAAGCCAGCTCATCCAGCTCATCCAGCAGACATGATTGCGACATCTGTTGAATTTGTTCATCAGTCAGGATTTGATTCCACATGTTTACATTTAATAACTTTCCTTGGAAGGATTGATCAGCGTCAAAGCCACCACCGACCGAGTCTTGATCTTGTCCAGAACCAAAGTGCCACCTTGTCTTATCGCGTGACCTCTCTTGTGGTCTGTGACTCGCTGATGCATATGGCCGTCTTTGTAGAATTTCCATGATCCGGAGCTCCTTTCCCTTGTTACACAGATGTGGTGCCATACTCCGTCGTTAACTGTTACTGATATTCTCCTTCGGAAAGAAAAAAAGCTAGTAAATACTTCTGGACTTTAGTGGGTTTGTGATAAGACAACATTATCCGAGCACATAATTTATGTCAGGGTTACAAAGTTGAAACGTCAGTTATTCCTCTGATAAGCGTTAGTGTGAATTATTCGTGTGAAAAGCTTTAGTGGTGATATATTTCCTTGCTAGTTTACTTACGCTTTAGTTACTCAAGACTTTGGGAGTGAGAGGAGATATATGGAACAGTGTGGTCAATCTATAGTCCCTTTTGTCTTCTCGTCACTCACTCACTCACTCGCTTCGATATCAGTTAGTTAAATGAGTTGTCTTCAACTCAATTCAAAAACCTTTTTATAGAGGGTAACAACATGAAACGAAAATAATGATGAGTTTGAGACTGTTGAATCTGCTATTCGTTTGGAATAAAATGCGTTAATTTATGTATTTCGAATTATTGCTAGAATGTTTTCCTGGATCAAAAGATATAGCATTGCGCCCGAACTGAAATAATTTCCATTGTAATGTTTATTTGAAAACAAAAAAGACCTTAGCGCAACGTAACCTCCGTTCTGTTCGAATATTACGTACACCTCTATACAGACCAAAGTGACGCAAGACAATAATTATTTTGTTTGATAAACGTGAAATAGTAATGAAAACAACTGTTTTACACGAAATTGCCCAATGAGCGTTATCTAGTGAGTGTACGTCGTCAGTGATGTTGCTATTTCAAATTAAGGAAGAAGGTCTTGAGAAAATTTAAATTTCGCTTCTTCTTCTGTAAGCGGACGAAATTGAGGGTAACGGTCCAGGAAAAATAAAGAGGCACATTTGTTATGATCCAAAGAGCATTGACTTTTTTTGGAAAGTTTGTTCTCACCGTTTAACCGTGTTACGCCAAAACAGGAAATGAGAAACATTGAAAGTGAATAATAACTATAAGCTTATTAGATTGTAAAATATACACAACCTATTTTCGTCGTTGATGTCCAACTCAAAATATCCATTGTTGTAGAAGAGGAGCAGCTCATTATAAGTGTCTGATACAGCGTAACTGAAAAGACTCCCTTGAGTGGCACTCGAACTCATCCACAGACACACGGTGAAATCTGACAAACTGGGCATGCCTTGGATTGTGACATAGTCTTTAACTCCTTTGTTAGGAAAGTGTAACGCATTGTCTAATTAAAAAAAAGAAGTAGGAATATGCATTAGTTTAAACAGTGTTTTTTTCCGTAGTATGCAGGTAACAACAAATGTTCTAATGCGTCGATTTCTTATAATAAAAGCAAATTTGTTTTGCTTCTTAACGGTCAAATGTCACTTAATAATCTGCAAAAATCTTGGAAAGTAGTCGACAAAATTACTGCGACCGGCACAGTTGAAAATAGCCTTATCACACTTTCAGAGACTTTCTAAAAAGCTCTAAAAATTTAAGGAGAAACATTTTTAAAAATCAAAATTTTAGAAATTTAAGAAATGTTGAAACATTATACAGTGCTGGATTAGTGGTAGCTAGTTCGCAACTTTGTAAATTTTGTGTTCTGCCACTGCCAATCTACTGAACGAAGTTTTTTTCAAAGTTATTGTTATAATATAGCATTACAGTGAAGACGACGCCACCGTTGCCACTCGACAAAGTTTTGATGGTTCCGTTTTGTGGCGCCACATTTGAACTAGACTAGAAACTAAAACCATTCAAATTTCACGACTCCGCTTTCAACACTCCTTGGATTTTGATTGATCAAGTCAAACGGAACCCATCCGAAAGTCGTCAAAAAGTTGTCAAAAATATGTCAAAAATTAATCAAAAACTTTGTCGCGTGGCAACGGTAGCGTCATCTTTACTGTAACTAAAAAAAAAGACTTCGTTCAATTGAATGGCCGCGGCAGAACTAATTATTCGATACCGAATAGAAGATGGTTTTCCTATATCCTATACGAAAATGATGCACGTTTGAGGTCTGGTAAAACATCTGAAACTCTAACATATCAACGCTCATTTTTTTATACGGGTCAGTAGAGTTTGGAATACCCTACCAGCCTCCATCAGAGACAATCGTTTACACTGGGAAAATTTAAGAGCCAAATTTATAACTATTACAAAAATGCTATAATTAATTTCTACGTGTTCGACAATCCTCGGACTTGGCCCAAGTCCGAGGATTGTGAGAGAAATCAGTTTGTATTAAATGTAACACAGGACGCAGCCTTGATCGCCCTCTAACCTGTTGTTTTTAGTATCTTATTTATACATATATATATTATATATTATTTTCTAGTTCTTGGGTCCAAAGTAATTGGTCATGCTGTTGTGGTTGCCCTGCCTATTTGTGATCTATTCCGTTTTCTGTTATGTCATAGGCGAAGTCAAATAAAATAATAAAATGAATGCACTCGCCTGCGGTTCGTGCATCCACTAGCTGCTTTTTTAGACCTCAAGCGTGCATTATACAAACCCATCTTCTATTTGGTAAGTGATATAAGAAATAAAACAGTGTTTTGTAATTATAACGCCCAATGACGTAGAATTGCGTCATAACATCGTGGATCCACGAGCCGAGAACGTCAATGCACAGTTACAAGACGTATGAGCCAGAATGATCTGGTAAAATATGCGCGAGGGGGGAGTGAATATCATGATTTATAACCAAAACGATTTCGTAGATATTTTTTGTACTGATACTTGACTGGACCACAAACCACGAAAAAATGACGATCTCAATAAAAACACAGCATTCTCATGAAAATATATCGGACTACCCTGTATTTTGCGTATACTATACGTGTTATCAATATCACTTACCCATTACAACCGGTTGGCATGGAGATGGTTTAACGAGCTTTGCTCCTCCTTCGTGGACAAAATCCAGCCATTTGTATGCTATCTGATCAGTAGCCTCCTCCAGCAGACACGATTGCGACATCTTTCTAATTTTTTCAGCGGCCAGGGCTTTATTCCATATGTTGACATTTGATAACATTCCTTGGAAGGATTGATCAGCATTAAAGCCACCACCGACCGAGTCTTGATCTTGTCCCAGCACCAAAGTGCCACCTTGTCTTATCGTGTAACTTGTCTTGAAGTTTGTGTTTTCATCTTTCAAATCGCCATTTTTGTAGAATTTCCATGATCCGTCGTTGCTTTCCCATGTTACGCAAATGTGGTGCCACAGGCCATTGTGAGCGGATACTAATATATCCCTGTAAGAAATGAATTAAAGAAACGCAAAACATCAGGGAGAAAACTGAAAGTGTGTACCTTTGACATGGTCAGGTGTTTAACATTCTAATGCAGCATATATTTGGGAGTTTTGAGACAAACGTATCAGGCAGCTTTTACGCGGGAGTACGGATTTAAATCGACCCGATTTTGTGACTTTCATAGTTTGATGTGACAAGAGTTTGTTTTACATTGATTCGACAGGAATATTTATCCAAGATTCAATGAGACTTTTAAGTTTCTTCAGGGTCATTCAGGCAGACTGTTAGTCTTGGCTTCAATTGTGATTGATTTTTTAAAGAATTTATAGTATTTAAATGATATGAATCCATAGTAATTTTCTGACGTCAAGGAAAATCGCGAAATGACACAACGTACGGTGGATCCCACTTGGTTGCGGATCTCAGAATTTCGGTTCAATTGACAGGCTGCCAACTTCAAAATAGAAATATTGGGATTCGACCTGCCGCATTCGTGTTTCTTGGTCATAAGGTTAAATTTTCTATCAGCTAAAGACCTTAGGCATTTTCCACTCCCATCCCAATCTCACAAAACCAAACGGGCTAATCCCTGTATAAAAATTGTTAAAATATGCTTATTACATGTAGTCTATGAATAGGCTCCGCGGTGGGAGCCTATTCATAGACTATAAACCAGACCTCATTTTTTATAATAGTACATTACAACCGTCCTCTTAACTTTGGAAATTCTTCTCCTTTATATCTAACAGTGTGATAGTTGACAATGCAGAAAAAAAAGTGGACAACTAAGGTTAGTTTCGCCGGTGCGGTTCGTCAAGCTGCACTTAAGGACCCGCCCTTTAATATTTGTAGAAAATTATGATGTTTACTCTGGGAAAAAAACATATTTAAAATAAAATATTCGATCACTGTTATTGCATTGCTAGCTTTTTGAGTAGCTCCTTACTTAACCCAACTGTTATCAGCTTGTAACACGAATTCTGCCAAATAAGTAGCTCATAACCGAAAAAGTAGCTCATAACGCCCTATGTGGCCAAATATGGTAAATAACGCACGGTGTTAACAATTTTGTTCACGGTGGCTTGATCTTTCGTCAAGACGTGAAATTTAGAAAAAGATGGCTTAAAATAAAATACTTTGGCCCTTCTAATTCAACCAAAATGTCTTAAATAATGCACAAAGTTTGAACGAAATATTTAATGGGAAATACTTGTAAATTTACAACAAATGCGACTGACGAGCACTAAAGGCAGCCTGGAACAATTTACTAAAACATGCTTTCACCACAAGTTAATGCTTTAATAGCCTGTTCAGTATTGTTTCCTTATTTAAGAGGTTTGTCAATTCCAGTTGGACCAAGTTTGAAAAATCAGCACAATAAATATTTGAGACGAAGGATATGGAATGCGGCAGTTCGTCAAGCGCTGCTGTCAAAGACGTACAACTTCACCTTGAAATGTCATTCACACTTGTTGTATATTATATGATTATAGCCTATTCCGCGTTTACACGCCTCATTGGTTATATTTTCGTCTCATTTCCCGGCTCGTTTCCGACAGGCGTGAATGGAATATAATTGATTAAAAATATTTCTGGAATTTTCTCTTTTCCTGCTTGAGGCAAAACTGTATTAGCGGCAGCCCGATAGCTTAGTGGCAGCAGGGCACTTTCAAGTATAAGCTTATTACGTCATCAATACAATAAATTAATTTTTAGCGGTTTCATTTGGAACTAGGTTTATATTAAAAGGTCTTAAAAGTTCTAAGAATGCGTCGTAATATTTTGTCACCTGGTTGCTTCCCCACCAATTGACAACTGGAATTGATTTTTGTAGTATATGAGCAGCTCATTAGCCTCGCTTGATACAGCATAACTGAAAGGACTCCCTTCACTGTTAGTGGAACTCATCCATAGGCACACGGTGAACTGCGTCAAGCTATTGCTCATGCCCGAGAGTTTGACAAAGTCATTGGTTGCCTTGTCCGTAAAATCGAAAGCGTTGTCTAAAATCACAGTAAAAGAAATAATGTATACTAAATTAAATGCATGTTTTTTCAAATAAACGTAGGGAGCACATATTTCGCCATGCGTTAATTTCTGTCCCATAGTTATATACACTGGGAATAAATATTGTCAATGTATTAACCACATTTATTTTAACGAACAAAAGAAACAAATGTGTTGTAGATATCCTGTACCAAACTAATTTTTCGGTGAGTAAGGACAATAGCCAAGAAAGCTTTGTTTCATGTGAGAATGTGCACGGAGAGTAATTTCATATAAAGTACGTATACTAATAACCGTGAAAAAAGACACAACGATGATCTCTAATTAAAGACAAACTACTTGTGTTTATAATTTTGTCCCTCCAAGAGCTCACTACGGGATCAAGTCTCGTGCAGAATTTGGGTCATATTTCTTTCTTTCTTTCTTTCCGATGGCATGTGGCCGTTACTAGGCAACAACAACAAACCCCAGGCTATAAATTATGCCCCGGCCAGACGGGGCGTGCTCGAGGCCAAATGGTATAAAGCGCTAGCCGTTAGATCTGATCATTGCGACTGGGGGCGAGGGTTCGAATCCGCCCGGGGTTTTTTTTTGGTTAATAACACTGATTTCAACAGAATACTGCCGTCAAAATGTACACAGAAACAGGAACGAATTGTTCCAAGTTTCGTATGTGTTTATCGTTCGAATTTATACGGGGAATTCGAATTTTATATAATACGCGTTGTGTGGGGCATTTGGGGAAGAAAACAGCCTTTAAGAAATCCGGTATAAGATAGCAAAAACACGGCGGTTGTCAATTCTCCTTCCCTCGTTGAACAGTCGAAAACAAGATCGCGAACAGGAAAGGCGTACAACACAGATGTCAGGACTATAGCGAACTCCTCTAAAGCCTGGTGGTTATCACCCTCATATCCCAAAGATAATTAATCCCCGTCCCAGCTTTGCGAGGACCGTCTGCGAGTCACGTATTACTAGTATTCTAATATTAGCTTGCATATGGACCCACCACACCTCCTGTATCGAGCGTGTCTTGATCCATCCCGTGCAAACCTGTATTAAGCTGTTACCTACCAGTTCCTAACTTTTCGCAGGTAGATGGTCCAACCAGGGCTGCTCCTGCTTCATTTAGGAAATCACGCCATTTGTATACGTTCCCAGCATTCCATTCATCTAGAAGACATGATTTTGACATCTCCTCGATTTGTGTAGGAGAAAGCACGCGATCCCATACGTTAACATGTGATAATATTCCTGTTAAGGACTGATCGGCGGCAAAGCCACCACCGACCGAATCTTGCTCTTGCCCTAGCACCAAGGTGCCGCCTTGTGTAATCTGGTAGCCTGTCTTGAAGTTTGTGTCTTGCTCTTTCAAATCGCCATTTTTGTAGAATTTCCATGATCCTGAGTTACGTTGCCATGATACACAAAAGTGTTGCCACACGCCGTTGTGGACGGATACTGATGTTTGACTATATAAATAATTTAAATACATCAGGCATGTGCAACTCGTGTACAGCATTTATTTTGAGGTTTAGGAGTGAATCCGAGTACTTAATTTTAGACTGATGCCTCCGAGAAGTGTCGAAAAAACCCAAAACCAGTGTACATGTGAGGCAATACTATTATTCTGGATGGACATGGAATTCATTAATAAATGTTACCATGGCTGTTTGTTAGTATAATCTACCAAGCTGAATTTGTCGCATAGCTATTTAGTTAATTTTAATTTTAAAATATCTTCCTGTCAAGGGGCCTACCGATGAAAATGTGGCTGTAAAGGATAAAAACGGATATTAATAGATATAATAAATGGTAGACTTTCTCATAGTCCGTTTTGTGTTTTTTCCAAAGAAGTCGACTTGTGACAAGTCTAAATAAATGGATAAAATGGATATAATAAATTATAATCACGATTAACGTTTTCCTGCTCGTATTGTCAGATATTCACAAACCTCTTTGTGCCACCAATGAAGAACTCAAAATATTTGTCGTAAAATATAAGCAGCTCATTAGTTTCACTTGGTACAGCATAACTGAAAGGACTTCCTTGAATGTCACTCGAACTCATCCACAGACACACCGTGAAATCCGTCAATCTGCGCATGTCCGAGATCGTAACAACGTCATCGACTCCTTTGTTTGGAAAATGGATTACTTTGTCTAAAGTGACAAAAGAAAGAAATAATTAATGCATCGGGTTAGGGTTAGGGTTAGGATATATTGGGCTTTAAAATATATACCTTTACTAACAAAATTTGCTGAGATTGTGAAAATTGCGTAAACAAGACGTTCCGCTATGAAAGGGATGGCACCTCCTACATTTCACATCTTCCAGATGCGTGATTAAAATTTGTACTCTTGTAGTCTTGGCACGCTGTGGTATCAAGGTAATCTAATGAAACCCAATTATACCAGAACAAAAACATGATATAAAGAAAATTAAATCACCAGGAACGATGGAAGAAATTGTGCAGATTGTTTGTCAGCTGTTAACGCTTTGGTATAGTTGGTTGACAACTAGGTGTGAGGCCCCTTACCTGAACTTAGAGAGGGAAAGTGAAAGAAATGAAATCAACCAGTTCATGTGAATACATTTGTTTGATCTGAAACTGATTATAACAAGGAGCCCAAAAGTGTGACCACTTTTAATTAATTCACATTCTTCGTGCATGTAGACTATCCAATCAGAAGCCGAAGATCCTCGGATAGTTTGCACGCACGAAATAATGTGAATTAATTAAAAGTGGTCACAGGTTTGGGATCCTTGCTGTAATATAGAACTTGATTCAGTGGATTTAAATTTCAAGTGACTATTTTTGTTGCCCAAATATGCTTTCACCTAGTAGCAAATGGTTATTATAGAAGTTTACTCGCATTACTTTCACCTTATGTTTGGCCACTGCATTATTCAGTCTTGACACGCAATATATGGACCAAATTCCCCTTCTCCTTTATACCTGGGTTTTAGGATTTGCAGCACGTTTCAAAATAGAGCATTTACTTAATGATAATAAAAATAATAGCTAGCTTACTTGGACACATATCTGCTGCAATAATGGATGAGCTTTGATGGGAGTGAATTGTGTCAATTGACAAGTGAAATATATTTCCAGTGTGTAGCCCAATGCAGTCTTTTCGTATCGCATCAAAATCTGTTGTTCTCTTAACGTTCCATATGTTTACATGAGAAATCTCTCCCACGAAAGCCTTTGCCTCGATAAACTTTTGCTGGACTGCTGCCGCTGTCCAAGAACAAGGTATCCACCTCCCACCAGTGCACTCCGAGTGTACGTCAGGGGGCCGACAGTACGTTGCCCTTCCAGTATGGACAACTCGCCAGTAGACGAATCCCACTCTATCCACAGGAAGTGCCAATTGCCGTCGTTTAAGTTGAACTGCTCCGCATGGTCCTGGGAAGAACCCTTGAGGATCACTCTCAATGTGGGATGTGTCGTGATTACCAGTTCATCTGGCTGACTGTGAGTAGCATATGAAAGCATTGTTCCATCGCTGCCTTGTTGAGTCCTCATCCAGAAGGAGATAGTCATGGCTGTCAGCTCGGGAATGGCAGTCGACATGGACACATGGGACTGTTTTCTAAGGAACAGCTTGTAGTTGTGAATCTCTAAAGAAGCGTCGTAAGATTCGATAGAAAACAGAAACAACATTAGCCAGATCAATGCTCGAGTTCTGGTTTAGTGACGTACCATCAATGTATTTGGTTTAACCGTTTTTTTAATTAATTAATTCATTCATTCATTTATTTATTTATTTATTTGCAATTCAACAAAAACAAAACAAACACACAACAAGAAAAAAAGAAAAAGAAAACAGACAAATAATACATTTCTCAACACGATATTTAAAATTAAGCTTTACTTTAAATTCACTTAGATCTACTTCCTTTTCGTTATTTTTCTGGTGGTAGAGGTAATATTTTGCAAATAGCATGCAATAATTTAACTTCTTAAGAATTTGTAGAGGCTGCTGTCCAATATTCAAGGTTCTACCAAAAGTCGTTCTTCATCTCTTAGTGTGAGCGGGGTGACATTTTCTTCATTTAAATATTGCAAAACTTTGTGAAGAATTGTTTGGAATGGTGCATCGATGAAAGTGTGACATAACAAATCTGGTTGACCACAGTAACTGCAGTCTAGATTGTGAGAAATTCCATAGTAATGCAGTTTTTTTTTGGATACAAGTATTCTATGTAAAATTCTCTAAGCTTGTTTTTCTTTTCATATAAATTTGAGCTGCTTAAAATAATTTTTCCAGTGGATATCATTTAATGAAATATCTCGTTCCCATTTTCCAAGCGCGGTTATTTTAGGCGTGCTTTTATTTATAAAAAGCCAATAATAATCTTTGTTTTTCATTTTCATAAGGTCAATCAATATTGAAGATGACAATTGAAAGGTCGTTTTATTGGTCAGAAATTGTTTTTTTCCCCTTGATAGCAAGTATTTAAAGATTGCAGAAATGACTTCTGAAAGTAGTTTAGGAAATTACACTTAATTTTGCACGAGATAAAAACTTTTCATTTTCACTAAGGATATCCTGGGTCGAAACTATTTCCATTTGGAACCAGTTTTTGAGAAATATTGGCCTGCCATCGATGAGGATATTGTTATTAAACAGTATCATTTCTTGTCCGATTTCACTTCCATAGAGAGTTTTAAGTTCTAAAAAGTACCACAATACTTGTTTTTAGAAATAAATTGAACTGGTTCAGATATTTTTATGTCATAGTTACATCGTAATAGGAAGTTTAAACCACCGTATTTTCTAAAAAGGTTATCTGGGATTGCTTTCCAATTCTCGTCTCTTGACAGCATATCAGTAGATAAAAGTCTGGCAATCCACGCAAGTTTCAATGCTTTGGCCATGTCTTCCATATTTAACCGTTTTTAGACTAGAAGGAACTACACTTATAGATTCCGCATTACAAGTTTTGGGAAGACATTCAAGGTCTTTGCTTACCGCTATTGAGGCATTGGAAAATGGACAGCACTCTCCATTTGCAGGGTAAAAGGTGCATTTGCCAGGCAAAGTAGTTGGACAGGATTTAACCGTTTCACAAACGGAGTCTCCGTCGTTACAAACACAAGAGCGACAAGATGTAGAGGCGGGATCTTCTGAGAAGCGCTGTCCAGAGATGTACGTTCTGTTTTGGAACAGACATTTACCTGAATGAAAAGCAGTCTGTGTTGGTGTCCATCTATCAGTTATTAACTAAAAACATTTATTTCTAATCCACTTATTCGACCCTTACCGATCATTTTATAAGCAAACAATTTTATGGGTTGTTTCACTACAGCATGTATCATTTTTGTTCTACCAGCAGATTCAGCTGGTAATGAAAAATTTGAATTTAAATTTGCTGCCAACAATGCTCTAATGTTTTTCTTGTTTCCAAAGTTGATCCATAATGTTGATGTTTCTTGTTTCCCTTCCGATTACGGTGTTACAACCATTTAACACTCAACTTACATTGTTGGCCTTTTTCCACGCCATACTCACAACACCTGGATTCTTCATCTTTGTATATTTCCTTGTTTTTACAGCAACTCCAGGATTTTTTCTCAGATAGTGGCAAGACATGCTTCTTTTTACCGCAATAGTAACAAAAGCTTGTCCTGTTATTGAAACCTTGGTTATCACAACATTCCAAAGCGTCTTTGCTGTCCAACTTCAAAGGGAAGAATAGCGCAATGACATCATTACAACAGATTCCATGTGTTGATAAGTAAGGTTCACTCCCACAACACTGCACTGTAGTATCGTCAGCATCTGTGTCTTGTCCAGGAAGGTCACGGACTTTACCTAAAAAATGGAATAAAAATTGTCTCAGCCAATTTTAAGATTATAAACCAAAGTGACGACAGAATGCAATAAATACTGGCACAAACAATTAAAGTGTCACGCGTTTAGGGATTAGCAGTCAAGATCAGCATTATTCGGAGGATTTTCGGACAATCTTCGGTTATTTTGGGAAATTCCTTTCTATTCCTTAGATTGATATTATTAAAATCAAATGAGATGTCACTTTCGCTATTTTATTTTATTTTTGCACTGTTTACTTCGTTTCCCTCGGTTAACAATATAGTAGTCGCAAGAAAATCTTACCTTGACAGCAAACTTGCCTGTCAGCAAAGAATGCCACATCACTGCAACATCTGGCCTCCTTAGCACTTCTGCGGGTATTGTGTAAATTGCTCACATTTCCTTCACAGCAGAGAGATGTTTCTGCATTATAGGGCTTCTTCCCAGCACAACATTTCCATCTTTCATATTTGGGACGAACATAAGATTCAGAGCCACATCTATCACACACTTTATATCGTACATCGTAATGCTTATTTCCACACTTGTCAATCATATCTGTGAATTATAAAAGCACAAAAATTATATTTATTTAACGTTCTGCAAAAACACAAAATCGAATTGTGTAGTATGTAAATTTCACATGCATGTCGTTTTTAAAAACGTTGCGGTTTATACACTCTACGTACCTTTGTTTATCACCCAGTTTCCAATATTGTCAAGGAAAGGTGCGTCAAACAGCATTGTTGAATTTTCTCCCATGCGCCTTTTTCCGCCTGTAATGGAAGGTGAGTTAAATTTCCTGATCAATGTTATTTCGTGTTCTATTCTAACGGGCTGTCCTGACAAGGTTCCATTCTCGAGACCCGCACTCCCAGTGACAACAAACTTGTTTTCGTCGCATGAATGTTTACTGTTCCACATCCAATGGTTTAAATGCGGCAATCCGGGACAGGTTCCCAGTCCACACCGCTTCTTCCCTGATGCGCAACCCAACCACAAGCCATCTCCTTCGTCAGTCACTCTGTAGAACAAAGCCACTTCGTCGCCGAAGCAAATAGGGTCATTTATTGTCAGCCGTCCTTTTCCGTAGATGTGGAACACTTTTCTCGCGTGGTATAAACGTTTTCCGTCGACTGACGCTTCGAGAAATCGCAGTCATTTTTACTGCACGCTAACCAAGATGTTGGTGTATTGGTTGTTTCGTTGATGGCGAAGAGGACAGCATCACCACTGAAGATATGTTCTGGATCTTCTTCTTGTTCTTAGACATAAAGAAAAATAAAGACTTATATGAGAAAAACATGTTTACCTTTAAGCACTTTCTGTACAAAAATCCACCTCCTCTTTCCAGTCATTTCTTTTAACGTGTTCTATACAATAATTGAGATACAACGCTTGTTGTAATTGGTCCTTTACCATGATCTATCAGAGGACAGGCGAATAAATGACGTCACGTTCAGTTTCGATACACCGAAGAACGTCAAAATGTGGTATTCACACAGTGACCCACTAGAATAAAAGACAATTAGATTTTGGTGCATTTACATGTTACAGTGATGACAGAAGTGCACTGTAAATCGACTGAATCTAACAAGACTAATGGACAAATAAGGTCATTATTTTATTAATGTTCCCATTATGCAATGGAAAAAGCCTGGTTGCGTTCTCACGGGTAGACGACATTAAAGACACCATAGCAAAAGAAGTAAGTTTTGAATATAGCATTTTCGGATTAATTAGTTTATTTCAGGCTATTGAATTGAAAGTATTCCTGGTATTACCTGCATTTGAGTAACGCAGCATCTCCATTAATAGAAGAACGAGTGCCAGGCATCCAAGGGTTGCCAAATTCATCTTTTTATCCAAACTTTGTTCTGCAGAGAAAAGGCTGTTTGAAAATTTATTCGATCAACAAAGTTTCACGGAATAAATCCATCTTTACGAGATATATAATAATTACAGCATTGACTTAGCTATAATTTATACTTTTCGAACTTTAAGGAATTATAAAACGGCTCCGGTCCTGAAAACCACTTTCCAGCTCCAAATGAAACATCTCAGCTTTTAACTTATCTAGAATACATCGCTTTTAACTACATGTTCGTTCATTTTAGGTACATAAGTATTTTAATAACAAATATGACAGTAGATCATGTCACTAGGCTCATAACTTTTAGTTCACTAACATGGATAACAATAACTTAGGGGTAAACAAAACAGATGGTTTCTATAAAGCGGATCTCGTGTAAAGGATAATTTTAGTAACGTATTTTGTATCAAGAGAGAGATAGAGGTCTAGATCGATTGATGTGTAAACAATTATGGGAATAAATTTTCGCAATACAAGACACGCTATAGGATAAATTTCTTATTGCTTTCATGTTTCTAAAGTCCCACACTCGTAGGTATTACCACAGTTGTGGCAATATTTTCCTCTCTGCCTTGAGTATGCACATTAGTTACTGCTGGTTTTATGCCTGTGTCATTCTTTGGTATATACAACACCTACCTTTTCTCCCCCCCCCCCCCCCCCCCCCCTTATTTTTTGGCTCTTGCTTAGCTTTTTTAAAAGCTAAGCAAAAGTGTTTGCTGTTGTAAGTAGTGCTGGTGTACTAAGTTGTAAATTAGTATTATTTTTTTTTTCCGTGTACTACTACTAAGTTAGAGTATTGTAAGTAAAAGTAATTTAAGTAAACGTATTGTAAGTAGGAATATTGTAAGTAAGAGTATTGAAAGTAAGAGTAATATAAGTACGTAGTTTATAGTTTATAATTTAATATCTTTGTGTAAGTAGTGTTGTGAGATGTCAATAAAATAAACTTTGCAAAAAAAACAAAAAACAAATTATTTTCCTCTCAAATTAGAAATTTCAAAAGGAGTCTAGTTATTGGGCGACCTGAAAACCATGTGACGTGATTATGAATACGAGGAGTGAAAACATTCAAGCAATAACAGGTAAGGTATCAGGTGCCCTTTTGTAGTAATTTCTTTTAACTTGGCTTCCTATTTCTTAACGATTTATGTTGGTACAAAATTAAAGAAATGGCATTATTGGCCGTTGATTCTCAAACAGTCGTCATATTGTAAACATCACGTGATATTATTCTGACTCACGATGCCACCTTTCGACAAAAGTTTTCACTGATAATTTCCGATATTATTTGCTTTAAAATTCCCATTTCAAATGTCTGTCACTGCCAAAACAAGCAAATAAACCGAGAAATCATGAGCTCTGAACAACGAAATGGCTATCCAAACCAAAGAAAGCCGGATAACCTGCTATCGTAGATTAGAAAAAATCATATTGCTTCTTATGTAATTATCCAGTGGATAATTTTAAACATCATTTTATATACGAGAGACAAAATATTGCAATGGATCTGTGATCGCGTATCAAGCTAGCATCCCGCTCATATCGTGTGTATCGAAATTTTTTAAACGATTTCCCATATTTGCAATTGCAAGAAACATGTACCCCATTTTTGAAATAACGGAGAACTATCAAATAAGTACTCTTTTATACACTTTTTTTGCACAGTAAGGGAAACGCTTTATCCCAACGTGGTCGCGTTTTGTGCTTAAGGCTATTTGTGATAGTATCGTTATCTTGTAACCCTCATGAGCTACAATAAATAACAGGTGAACCTTCAAGACACAACAGGTGTTTGAACTGGAAGGCCTTTGTTTCATGTTTTTGGGGAGAAATGTAAACATTCTCTAACCGAAGCGAAATTAATTCCTTGTACATATTGATATCGTAAACATAATGAAATTGGGTCACTTTGTTTCGCACTTTTCCTCAAAGGTTTTCGAAAAGTTTTGATTTTACTTTTACTGTTTCATTTGTAATGCATATGCGCCTAGAAAATCGAAAACGAAATCTAAATATGTGCTTCATAGAAGCAGTTTCCAATGCAGGTTTAGTTTATATTTTTCATTCCCTCAAATAAAATAAAAAAGAGGAAATCTAAAAGAGAAATTAGCAAGAAAATAAATATTTGTTGTTACACTGTCAATAATTATATAATTGATAACGGGCTGGTACTTGGTACAGGAAAAATTATTTTTATGATCAAACGTAGGTTTTTTCACTCTTTAAATAAATATGAATCAGAAACGATCATTAAATGTTGATAAACAATAGCAAGGAATGCGCGCAGTTTCAATTTTCTGTTATTTCAAAAAGCAGGCGCAACTTGTTTCACCGTGCACGCCGTTCATTAATTTATTCATATTGTATGAAACTTCAAGATCTGCCGGGCATTTGATCGACAAAACAGCCAATATGAATTAACCAACTTTTGTAAACCTCTCTCAGATTGAACTGATACTTCTAAATAGCAGTGAGCCTAAAACAAGGGCATGTTTATATGGAGCTAGTGTGGACCGGCTTTCAAGAACGGTTACCACCCTAGAGAGACTAAACAGCCTGCCTTTACATGCAGGTAGGGTAACCCTTTGAGCCGGTATGGAAGGGTAACGAAGGAGGTAACGAACGGTCGTAGTCTAATTTGAGAATTCTCTTCTATTATCAAGGTAATTTTTAAAAATAAAATACATTTTATTTTTCAGATTTATCGAAATTCGCAGCAAGTTTCCAAAAACATAAGCACGCATGCGTGTATCGAATATTTTTTGTGGGATGGTGAAATAATGGCGTTTCCATGTCAGTTGGGAAGAAATATTTCACACATTTAATTATCTTAATCATCTTAGTTAACTTCTTGGATTTCCTAAGAACTAAGAATTATAACCAGAAACGCGATGTCAAAACTTACCTCCCTCTTTAACACCGGTGATAAAACGTTTTATTATTACGCCGATTCAGCACGCAGTAAGAAACGAAGGAACAAACATAAAGAAGAGGAAATAGGGGTGTTACGAAAACTACGACCCTCGAAACTAAGACCTAGTATCCTTTGTATTGTTACTGTTTATATGTTCATTCATGAGATTTTACCAGAAGTCTCTATTATTTTCCCCGGTTGAGAATTCCGCGCTAAAGTAACCTGTACTTCGAATATTCGAGGATTTGGTGACGAATCATGCCAAACAGAATTTGATTTTTGCTAAACACGCGCTATTGCGATGTTTTGCTGTTTGAGTGCAGACATTTTCACGTGAAGTGGTAAATTCGTGAGGCAGATACTAGTATTTTGAAGAGAAAAGTTGAAATATACTTTCGGTAAATCTTCTTGGGTTGATTTTATTCACAGAACTTTTTTACGTTTTATGATCTGCAATGTTAACCATTTAATTTCGGTAAAACAGAAATGTATGTAATGTGATACTTTTGGTTGTAATGTAGGCTTGTGTAACCTGATACTTTTGTTTTTCATGCAAAGGATGTAACCGGATACTTTGTTTTTCGTACGCTCGTGATAATTGAATTAGTTCTTGTTTCTCAGTTGGATAAATATCTGCGTGTTGAATAAAAATAAAATCTTTTCTCTTCGATTTTATCACAAGGATTTTCAATATATGGTATTTATTTCCAGTTTGGTACAAATTTGCTGCAGTAGAAATATGGATATCGAAAACAAAATATAATTTGATACACTTGTTTTCAAATGTAAATTTAATTAATTAACTTGTAGCTTAGAGCCTAAATTTGAAATAAAATGATGTTTTTCTTTGGATTGAAATCAAGAAATTGTTTTCCTTCATGGTACGGTGACAATTTGCAGTTCTTGGTGTTCTGCTATGTGAATTGTCATTAAATTTTAGCATTTTGTATTTGATTAATGAATGCATTCCAACATGTCAGGGTCAAAGGGTCATCAATCACATTTAGCATGAATATTTTACGCAGACCTTTAAGTCTTATACGATGATAAGGAGTACAATTTACTATTTAAAACAACACATTGTAACTGGCACAAATATTTCTTGATGAACCACAACACAAATGGTTAATGTTTTAATACCTAAATATAATACTTTTGTTGACACTTGTCATGTGTAACGCAGGTTTGTTCAATTGTCACGCATTCGTTAATTTCCAACTGTTTTTTGCCTGTTTCTTTCAATAGTTGACTACTATAAAATAAACCCAGGGTGGGGTAGGCTCAGTCTCCAGCTGTGGGTGTTTCGGTGTGCCCGAGATCCTCTCCACCTGGATCGCGGACTGGGGGAATAATGGGTAGCGGACTGCTCTGACATTCAACCCTTGGAGTCTTTGAGTTTGACCAGTCAGTAACAAATGTAACTTTTCAAAATGTTTGGGAAAATATTCTTTATCTCAAAACACCAATGCAGTCCAATCTCTCATGTTACGCTTTTAACATCCAAGAACTGCATTATTTTCTAATCGACGACACCAAACGTTATGTACCTTCAGGGGTGTCTCAAGTCTAACAAG
This sequence comes from Desmophyllum pertusum, assembly GCA_029204205.1. NCBI lineage: Eukaryota > Metazoa > Cnidaria > Anthozoa > Scleractinia > Caryophylliidae > Desmophyllum > Desmophyllum pertusum. Next base: position 2,447,077 of record MU827782.1, read on the forward strand.
GAGCTATTTCATACAGAAATAGTGTTTCGTTTCCGGAACGATTAGAATGTCGGGAAAATTTGGAGAGACCTGTTAATATTACGCGGCCAAATAGAAAACCGGCCTCTTCAAAACACGCGTTCTGCGGGCGGAAAATGACATCGCGCTACATAAGATTGGTTCTTGGTTCATCATCCGATGGATTTAAACCAATCAGAGTTCGTTGTTGACCCGGGAAAAATAAGCAGTCAAAATTCTGAATTGGAACAAACGACTTGGATAAGCGTAGAAGCAAAAAGCGCAGGCAGAAAATACAAAGAGAGCCACTTCTTGGGATGTTAACAAATTCGAAAAGTGGTGCGAGAAACGAAAGCTCAAAGTTAACTTGAAGTCTGTTTCTCCAGCCGAGCTAAATGAAGTACTACGGAATTTTTTGAAGTTAAATCCGTCTGAAAAAGGGCAACCGTTAACCCCAAGTGCTCTCACTGGTATACAAGTAGTGATTCATCGACAATTTCTTCCCGCGAACAAAATGTTTGAAGCCGAAAGTGTAAGCTATGAATCCTAATCAAACGCACAAATCTTCAATAGCAGCTGAAGATGCCAGTACTTTTCTGAAGGTCTTCTGAGAATTGGCTCAAATAACTCATGGGCAGATGGTATGGTTTTCACTCTGTTTTCATTTTGGCCGCCTTGGAAGAGAAGGCTGGCGACAGCTCACCTAGAAGTCATTTGGGATTAAAATAGACGACTCTGGAGCGCGATATGTGAACGAAAATTAGCAAACAAAGAATTGAACTATCAAGGAGGGTCAAAATAAAAGGACCAAGTTTATTCTGACGTACTCATGCACGAAAACGCGACGCCACTTGATCCGTTTGAAAATGTATACTTTTGGATGCGTTTTCGGCTATCGTCCACACTACATCGAAAACGCATACATATGAAAACGCGGTCCAGAGTGGAGACATTTGAAAACGGAGCGTTTCGAAAACGGAGCCAAACGAAAACGCATTAGTGTGGACGGGGCCTCAGTTGCACAAAACTTAGAATGTGGTCATCTGATATTATTGTTTAGCAAAGTACAGCTAAGATATGTACCAAGACGCATTATTAGTATTATAAACGGTCATTGCTGGTGGCCGCGGTAAACTTGTATGTTATAACTCGAACATACTCGCCTCAAACATTGCGTAGGAATACGTTTAATTTGACTTGGCTACGAATTCTATATGACGTTTCATCCGTTTTGAAAAAAAAAATCGCCTCACTCGAAAAATGAAGACATTTGTCAAAAAACTTTATTTTTTTCTGAAACTTTCACAGGTGAGACACAGGCCAATCATATGACTACGGCTTCTTTGAAGTTTTATCTTTACGTGTAATTGACAAGTTATTCTTGGATCGGTCTCTGCCATGATTGTCACCTTTGTCATCCTTACTTGCCTGGAAAGCCTCTTCTCGATCCAATAAACACGATCTCAACACATAAATGACCCAGGAGGCCCACCCCCACCGCGTGCTAACAGGTAGAATAACTGGTGTTCGTTCACAAGCTATTATAGTTCAGAGCATGGTGCGCAAAGGGATCAGAACAGGTGCCCACATTTCCATGTTACAGTTTACATAAACATATGAAATATTCTCTAACCCAAACGAAATTGTCTTTAATTTTTTGTCGATTTATTTTTATGTAAGAAATAATCGCAGTGGTACTAATTTGTCGGCAGGTCAAACCCCTATACACCGTGTCCAACATGTTTTCACGTTCACGCTTGATCGAGCTTATTTTAACTCCTGGGTGAGACGTGGCTAAACAAAGGATTGATTAATTGTGTGTCTGATAAGAAAAACAAACATATTTCTTTCGAAACAGCTTTCCGCACACCTTGACCTTTGGTGTTGAAACGTCAACGCCGCCAAACACCACGCAACCAACGTATTGAAGCTACCAGTATATCGAGGGACTATTACCGAGAAACAGGCGGCGTCTCGAGTGTCGCTCGCGCGGTGTAGGGAAGTACAATTTTAATTTCCCCCACACGGCTAAATGTCCGCTTTGCGGCTTGCCGCACCGCTCGCTTATGGGCTGCTCTCTCCACTCACTCAAATGTGGCCATGGAGAAAAATAGCTTTATAGACTATTCGAAGTAGTGACTTTCAACCAAACGTATTATCATTTGCCAAATCCACTACTTGCTCATGGCGCTTTACAATAAAAAATATTAAAAAGATAAAAGCAAACAATAAAAAAGGAATAAAAATACAAAAATACATACATTACAATACATCATTTCGGTGTAGTACTCTTGGTTAATGCACTGACTCTAAATGTATAGTCCATGTGTCATATACCATTTATCGTTATCGTATCTACAGTGTATCTATCACTTTGAGTGACACCTTCATACAAAGGTATATACTAAAAGCCAAGTAATATTGACTTGTTTGGACATTTGGGATGTGCCGCCCGGATTTTGAAACCCTTACTAAACTTTCCGAACTCTTTTCAAGACGTTAGCTCTTAACATTCAGACCTCGAAAGCGGTTCTTTGTTCGCTTGATCAAATCAAATGTCGACGTTTTTGGGTTCTCCTACCATTTTCATATGTACGCTTACGGCCCATGCATAACATTAAGGGAAATAAATTAGAATGTGTAGATCCAATTGCTCTTATTTTAGACCAAATAGTAAAATCTTTAACCTTATTTCGGACTAAATTGAAACCTCCATTAATCAGTTAAAAACCATACCCTTTGGGGGTGGTACATTCCCATTTAGCTCAGTATACATAGGAGAGTACATGTTCACTGTACCGCCGGCTTTTTTTCTTCTTACCTTTTAGAGTTTAAACACGTTTTATGCCAGGGAAGCCTCTGCTCCGTCAGTCCAGGAGTCAAGACAAGAATGACTATGACTTTGAATCGTCACGTCTTATCAGTCAAATTTTCAACTGAAAGAACGGGTGTTTGTTCACAAGCTATTAACTCAGGGCTTGGTACGCACTTCAGGTATCAGACCGGTGTCGGGCTTTATTTCTCGATTGTGGGCGGTGAAATCCTTTACTACCATGATTCCATAGCTTAAATATGCTTGTTTGAAAAACACTAATCATTCTTTCTTTATTGCCCAGTTATTTTATGTGAAAAGATCGAATTGTTATTTATATCGCAAAGTCACGGCACTGTGTTTGGAAATTCCACCATTCCAAAATTCGCTACCATACGATTTCAGAACACTTGCTTTGATGTTCAAGCCATATATTATTAAGTTCCCTATGGAATGCAGGTGTTTCTGGATGAGTAAGCAGACCAAAATCTAAATGTCGGTTTCTCGAAAGCAAGAAAGCCCGGACCATCATCTAATAAATAATTTATTTACTATCGGCGACGAGGAAATTTATTAGATCCTCTAAATTTCACGGAATAAATCCATCTTTACAATATATAGAGCAATGATTTAGAAATAACTTATACTTTTCTAACTTTAAGTTTTTATAAAACGGCTTTGGACCTCAGAACCACCTTTCCAGCTCCAAATGAAGTGAATTCCAATTGAAATTAGTATAGTTTCTTTGTCTTTTTGTATTCTAGATAAGTTGACAGAGTTTAGAAGCGCAGATGTTTGTTTGCATGGGATATCTACCTAATGTCACTGACATGTTCACTTCATTTGGAGCTGGAAAAGGCTTGTGACCCTCATTAGCTACAATAATAACAGGTGAACCTTCAAGACACAACAGGAGTTTGAATTGGAAGGCCTTCATTTCATGTTTTTGGGTGAAATGCAAACATTATCTAACATAAGTGAAATTAATTTCATTTCTTCCATCACTTTCTTAACTGACTTGTTTGTAGATATAAAAACGTACCCTCACGGTTATTTATTATCCATCGACTGTCAACACCTTTCGTTTTGCAGTAAACATAATGAAATCACTTTGTTTCGCACTTTTCCTCAAAGCTTATCTTTTCAAGTACTTAATCACTGTTTCATATAGATCTGTAATGTATACACTTATTTCAATTAACGTTGTCGGATAGAAATGTTGTTAAAAGCCAGCAAGACAAGACCGAAAGGTAGCATGGGTAAAAGTAGAAATCTGCTGCACGCAACGAATACTAACGGGAAGTAACATGTAAAACATTATTTCTAACGTTTCCTTTTTGTTTTAAACCTGTAGAAGTAAGCTACTTTTAGCCAAACTAAATTTTAGCAGAATCAGCTAGTGAAAAAAACATGGAAAAACAAATTATATAATTCGGGGCAAACAAAATACATCACGTGCGAAATAAAAACGTGTAGATTTCTTTTCCAGCGATATGCAAATTCTGATGAATACCCAGACTACCATTTGGTCTTGTCTTGTAGGCTTTACGCTTTTATCCGATTTTTATCCGACAACGTTAATTGAAATAGGTGTATATGCATCTGGAAAATCTAAATCTAAATAAAGAGAACAATAGTGGAGATCTGAAAGAGAAATTAGGAAGAAAATAAATATTTGTCGTTACACTGTCAATAATTATCTAATTGATAAGTACTTTGGTCGGCAGGAGACAGTGTTTTATGATAAAATGTAGGTTTTATAATCTTTGAGTAAACGAGCAAGGAATGCGCGCCGTCTCAACTTGCAGGTAGGGTCGAGCTGGGATGGAAGCCACTGAAGCGGAGTAACAAAGGGTGGTAAAACGTTTTCCGGAAAAAAAATAATTGAACCAATTCAGTTCTATTATCAAGGTAAGTTTTCAAAATAAAATTACATTTTATTTTTTTTAGATTTATAGAAATCCGCAGCAAGTTTCCATAAACATACATAGTCACGCAAAGTAAATAGTAATAGGGGGAAAGGTGAAATAATGGCGTTTCCCTGTCAGTTGGGAAGAAATCTTTCACACATTTAATTACCTCAATCTTCTTAGTTTAAAACTTGTTGGATCGCCGGAGTAATACATTACATACATGTACAACTACGAATACTAATCAGAAAAGCGATGCAAGAACTCCCGCTTATATAAATTCCTGGGATATAATTTTTTATCAGTAAAGCGCAGTAGCTTCCATTCTTTTACGCGAACAGTAATATCACTGCTTGCCTAATACATACGTTTTAGTATTGATGGGAATAACAGGGAATACATATTAAATTCACATAGTTTTATTATTTCGTAGCGACAGCAAATTGTCAAATAAAAGACTCTCCGTATAATTAAAGTTGCCATTGTATACATTGTAGATACATTTCGCACTACTTGCCTCCATTTCTTGAAATAAGTACCAGCATTCACTTTCTGATCATAAGAGTGGATAATTTTCTCAATCCACCTGTTGGTTCGATGACAAAATAATAATATCGTGGCAGCAAATTTGCTTTCAAAAGCAAAAATTGAAAAAAAGGCAGGGAAAAAGAATGAAGTAGAATGTACAACTAATATCTTATTTTGTCAACAATCGACAAATACCGTAATAATTTCATTGTCAATGTTGAAAGATAACAACATGGCGGTACGTAAAGATTGGAGTTCATTTAAACATAACAAGGCTGTTTCAGCGATTGTAACACATCGATTATTTACGGTATATTATTTACAGTACTTTCACTCACACGAATGTATTATCTGTTTTGATGACAGTCCGATGCGCTATTTGTGGCTAACCTCGTTCAAGGGACCGGGAAGTACGACCTCTCAGCCATTTTATTTAAATAGCTTGAATATGCAAGTATAATTCGTTTTGGAACATAAAAAGTACTTGATATTTGTTCTGAATCTTGTGTCGTAATCCTGTGTTGGCGGGAAATTGACTCGAGTTTAATTTTCTGATTGGCTAGTAACAATCGGAAACTCTTTCATGTTTTAGGGTTACCTTTCTATATATGACAGCCACCACTATTCCTTAGTTTTGCCTGTAGGTTTTATTACAATCTTTGTGATTCGATCCTTTCCTTGCAACGAGCAAACTTCCCTATCCCTACCGCCCCCCACCCCACCCCACCCCCCTCTCAACCTTACTTCCTCGCTTTCCATGGATCGTGGGGATTATCTATTAATTCATTGCTCCTATAGCCTGAGAACAGGTTCACCACAGGGCATAGATCTCCTTTTCTATCGACAGATCTCTTTATGTCTATCGAGTGAAGGATTCATAAGACAAACTTCGAAATCCGATTTTTTCTGGCGTAAAACTAATCTCAGTTATGCACGTGCTGGTGTAGATAATTATCCATGTCGTGTTCACTTTGTCAACAGCTTCGTCGGCTCTTGTTCTGATTATGTCTCTAAAGAAGAAAAGCTTGCTACACAATACTTTCTAAAAATAAAGGCTATGATGTTAATACAATAAAGCAAATATTCCCTATGGTCAGGCACCAACTATACGCGTATTTAATCCATGAGGCACAGTCGAGCTTGTTCTGTTTGAATGTGGTTGTCACGTCTTCTTTCGACGTTTCCCAGGTTGATAGAATTATATAGCTAATACCAATTGTCCACGAGTATTCAATCTCTTTCAAATGGTCGATATTCATTATGTATTGTTTCTGTGAGGAGTATTATAGTAAACACACGTTTATATGAATTACTTCCTTGTTCAAACTTTGAGCGGAAGCTTGCTGTTCCTCAGGTTCTCTAGTTCACTTGTATGGTTGTCCATATATTCACTTTTAACTCGGCGAGAGATCGAACCGAGTTATAATAAACTTTCGCCCAGATTAAGGGTGAAATTATTATAACTATATTTTATTTTTTTGCATTTTAGGTTTGTTTTAAGCGAGGAAGGGTAAAAATGATTGGAGTGCATCTAGTAACTCATTTCCGTTTCGTCGGCACAGGTGAGCATCAGTTCGTAGATGTGTTGTACCGTGTCTGTTTTTGTTTGTAATTTGGAACTAAAATGGACTATTCGGTTTTAGCCATTAACAAAGTTTCTGGTTTTATTTCATAAGGATAATAAACCAAGACAATTCAAAGTCTGCAGTTTCGACGAACGGACATGGTGAAATTTCAACAAACTGCCAACACAACATGGAGCTTAAGCAAACGGGCTGTTAACGGCCTTTAGTGGTATGTGCTAAAGTAGTTGTTGACGTGTATCTAGGGTTTTATCACAATGTGTGCGCGAGGTAAGCAAGAGAAGAGGAGATTTCCTCTTCTCTTGCTACGCCCCTACCTTGCTTAGTGTCGGGGTGCCAATCGTAATTTCCAGTGGAACTATTCAAGCGCCATTGAATATTCATGATCCCTTATTATGACGTAATTAGCATTATATAAGACCGTGTTACCTAATGCAGGGTTGTCAGTTCGCAACGGCGGTCAGCTTTGAGAGAAAAGTCGTCCCCTCCCCCCCCCCCCCCCCCCCCCCCTCCCCTCCCCAACCCTACCTATTTTGCTGACTTTATTAGCAACCCGTGCTACTCCTTTGTTGTTACCTCGACAGGGAGGGGCTACCCATACCTTAATGCTAATAAGGCAGCAGCAGGAATATTGAACAAATCACCGGGCTGGAAAAATGAGACGACAAACCGCGCGCGTCATACTTATGGAAATTGTTTAATGGTAGATAATTTCAGATTTCAATGTTCACAATTTTGCCTTTTCGAACGCGAAAATTCTTCAGTATTTTTCTTCAAATAACGTTCGCCATGTTGAAATAAACTACATCAGCTTGCTTCTCTTTTAACGAGCTCTACAAAAACTGAGTGGAACTCCAGATGTTAGTTTATATTTACTATCATGCCATCGTTTAAGTGAAGCTGGATGCTCTACGCTCCTATTTAAAACGAGAAGAAATCATATAACCGACGCGCCCGCTTTAGGAGAGTATCCCGCAAAGGGTCACAGACAATTTTTGTCTTTAATTCAATTTTATTCAATGCAATGATTACAGTGTACGATTTAAATATAACCTCTTCCATTATGATTTTTAATTATTGTATATTAATCATATAAAAAACATTATTTGATAAGACAGCGTTTTTTTTCTATGGGCTACTAATAGAGAGGTAAAGTGTGACGTCACAAATTTTCAAATTTGCGAAATTATAAATTTGATCAGCTATTCAGAGGAAGCATGCCAAAAAACTTCACTTGCCAAAATTAGCTCTCCATTGCAATTTACGGCCGAGATATAGAGTTCAAAGTACAAACCTCTCTAATTTTGCGCCTGTTTTCTAAACTGAAGGAACAGACGCAAAATTCCTCTGAATAGCTGATCAAATTTCATAATTTCGCAAATTTAATTTTTGTGACGTCATGACTTTAGTACTCTATGACGTGTTCATTCTAGTTGAGGATAGTGTTTTATAATTCAATATCTTATAGCATACTATATCTACCTTCTTGGTCTATTGTTACCTTAACGTAACGTATTACCATCCACTGTGATGCCGGAAATTTCATAACATAACTAAATGTCAGAGCTAATCTAAGAGCATTATTAGTTGAACGTCGTAGTAAGTGCAATGTCAGTTTCAGCTTACTACTGTTCCTTCTGACGTTTATGAGGTGAGAATTAGGACATTTAGCCATATGGTCTAATCATAAAATTGTATATCTCAAAATAATTATTTTGCATAAATGTCTGACTATTCCGAATTTTGAATGACTATTTTTAGGATTATATCTTCAAAAATGCCAGGATAAATGCTATCCTCGCTAAATTAAAATATATATTATAGGAAATTAAATACGTTAGCTCATCGCTGCGTTAAATCACTACTGTGTTTATCTTTCTGTTTGTTCGCCCATGTAGCTTTCAACGTTGCTTTCCTAAAATAACAAGAAAAAATGACAAAACAATCACCATTAAAAAATAACCAAGATCGAACAAAAGCTCTTGATATGAGGTTATTATGATTCCAACTATTAGCATTCTATATTATAGCCACATTTCAGTCAGTAGAAACGATTTTCGCATAAGCCGATTTTTATATGCTAATGAGTACCATTACATGCTAATGTAGAGGAACAATAGAATCGAATAGAAATTACGTGCGCTGAAATAAACTATTGTGCGCAAAGCACACTGGTTGAGAGGGACCCTTTAAGGGCACCTATGACCTCGCCAAAGTCTTGGGAGAAAAGTATTGAAAGCGTACCATTCTCCAGGCACGACGAAATTTTACGGTATCAGACAGTCCGAGGAATTAGCTGAAGACTTTGCACAAGGAGTAGCCACAGAATATGCTGTGAAACCTAAAATAACATGGAGAGAGCTAGTAGCCAAGCTGGCTCGTATGTCAAAGGCCGCTACATTAGGACGTATCTTTACTGCTCTAGGAGTTGTTGCAGACGGCATTTTCTTCGGTATAAGCGTGTACGACCTCTACCAGGACTTTACAGCAGACAATCTGGGTCCTTGGAAAATAGCAGACGACGTTTTGTTCGCGGCTTCAGCTGGAGTTGGAGCAGCTCTTGGTAAGCTTAGTGGCGATAAATAAACAATCCGCGACAATAAATTTGGTATGATCAAACTATTAAAATCATTGTGGTCACAATTTCTAAACTAAGCTTTTCTACATGTCTTCAAATAGGTTATTAACAAAGAGTTTTTCGGAACTTTTTTTGGTGGTAAACTGTAATGATCGTAATAACTATTTCTTTGTAATGCTTAAATAGAACATGGTGTCAGATGTAGGATAACCTAAGAGGAGAGATATTAGCGACGAACCAAGGGGCTACCATTAATACAATAAGTTGTAAAAACGAGTCATATAGACTATGTTTTTTTATCCTAGAACTGTAAATCAATGGAAATCTCTCCCAGAAACATGTTTTTTCTCTGGCCTCTGGAAATCCAGTAACTTTTTAAAGGAGCTACGTCACGGATGGCACATCTGAAAAAATGGCCAATTGTTTCAAGTTCGCCGTTCTTAATCCGTCTCAATCTTCTCCATCCTCAACATCCTTGTTCCGGTTTGGTTTATAATAAACGTATTTGGTGATTTTCTACCACAGTAAACTATTATTTTAAGGCTTTCTTCGATTTGAAGGTGATTTTGCACTTCGCAAAAATGACTTAAATTATCGTGACAGCTCCGTTAAACAACACATTTCTGAGCTGTTAACAGACTTGCTGACCACCTGGCCAAATATCCTCATCATTGAGAAGTGGCCGTATCGGAAAATAAATATACCGTGCTTTGTTCCATTTATTTCAGGAGTTGTCCGCCCTCGCTGGTTCCTTTGGCGTTGCAGCAGCTGCAGCAGCCCCAACTGCGTCCAGGAGCTTTGATTGTTATTTTGGTTGGTCTAATTGCCATAATTAGCGACGCGATAAGACGTGCAGATATAGCGAAGAGAGAGAAACAAGAACAAGAGAGAGAATGCAATAAATGGAAAGAATTGTGTTCTTGGGGCAAAGACATTTTTGACCACTATGGATTTTTGTAAGTTATTTTTCTGCTGCACTAACTTGAATGTATTATATTGACAGTTGCGTACCTTAATTCTTAATTTGGTACAAACAGTTTTATATATAATAATAATCAATAATAATCAACTTTATATAGGGCTAGGGTGCACATAACAGTATCTCAACTGACGAGCTAGTGGCCGTCCATAAATATATATAGCGTTCAGTTGCTTCACAATTTAGATATCATAATTGCTGATATAAGTTGTTTGAGTGATGAAGGATATTTTTTACAATCGCTTGAATATGTATAATGCATGGATCAGTGGACATTGTACATTGTAATATTTACACTCAACGTTAATTCGTTTGAGGAGGGGTAATTATTTTTGCCTGGATTTTTTGGAGTAATTCGTGTTTTTTCGGTTTGAAAAAAGGCAAGAAATTCTCCGTTTTGGAGTGATACTGATTCGCACCTGTATGCCACTCCTTTTCTTGTACACCCCTCTCTCTCCCTTACTCAGTGTGAACGCATAGGGAAAGACGCTTCTGGAAGTTTGTGTGAGGACAATATAATGTGACCTCACTGAGTACAGTTGAACCACTCACGGCCACCTCTCTATAAAGGCCACCTCTATACAATGGATGGTCGGGAATTTTCACAGTCCAACCCTACGCCGATCCATACAGGTTACTGTTATTGAGACCTCTCTACAACGAAAGGAACGGCCTGTCAATTATGCCCCAGCATGGCCGTTGCAAAGAGTGTGTTGACCTTTTAAAAAATCCTATTTACTGTAGAATTTAATACATGACAAATTAAAATGATATTTTTCACCTCTATACATCGTCTAAACAGGGTGGATGGTATCCCCGATCCTTGCAGCCACTGCCAATCGAAAAAGAAGCATCATATATTGCGAATCATGTGCTCAAATCGGAAAGTTTTCTCCCCTGCTTTGAAGAGGGCATTGATAAATGGACTAGATTCTGGAAAAGACGTCAAAAGCCTGGTTCCAAGTTTGGGAAAGATTGAAAAGAAAAGTAGGTTTTGTAAAGTACTTTCTAATGATAAGAAAAGTAGCACTTTGATCCTTGGAGTGACGTAGTAATGTTATAATTTATAGAATTGACTTAGTCGGATTTCGTCGGGGATGTTGCTAAGCAGTTGAAGTCGCTGCTGTTAACGTAGTTAGAAAACACTAATAAAATTAACATAAATATTTTTAATTGGATAGTGTTATTCGACGGAATTCCAAGTTGGCTTACATAAGAGCAGGACGTATTTTTTGTGGATATTCCATTTGCGTTTGAGACGCATTATCCGTCTTGACGAACTTGGGCAAACAATTGTACTTCGTCTGGTTATGCGTCTCTAGTATAAAGACGGACACAAGACGCATTATCCGTCTAGACGAACTACCTTTCGTAGTGCGTCGTTCAAGACGCATTACGAAAGATAGTTCGTCAAGACGCATACTAGAGACGCATAACCAGACGAACTACAATTGTTTTCCCAAGTTCGTCCAGACGGATAATGCGTCCGTAGTAGTTCTCCCGTCTTTACACTAGACGTATAACATGACAGACGCATTATCCGTCTGGACGGATAATGCGTCCTCGAGTATAAAAACGGCCAGTCTGATTGCAAATTCATAGTTCAAAGTGGTTCTTTTACACTTATTTAATTACTTTACTTGTTTTCATGATTAGGGTGCAATTGTCGCCAATATTTTTGAACCACTTTACAAAAATAACTACTTGTTAGACTTTGACTTGGTGAAGAAATAATTAATTTAATTGTTCCTAAATAGATTCATTATTTTGCTAATTCCTTTAAAAGAAGTTTATAAATACTTGTATTCAGAATCTCTCTTTCTCTTTCCGCAGCTTGCCCTGCTTGGTTACGTCATGTTTTCAAAGGTCAAGGTGAGTTTTCTTGCGCAACAATATAGTTATGGTGGTCTATCGGAAAATTCTCGTTATTTCTAATTTGTTGATTGTTTTTTGTAGGAGTGAAGAAAGTTAATCAAGCTGGTAACCGCGACTGAAGACTGATGCTGCATAATGAAGCCGCAAACTATTATCAACTTGTTGAATTAATTCAGGTGGAAATACATGTGAAAGAACTGCGAATTATTTTTGCTGGAAAGTTCTACGCACTTTTTAGAAGGGGTCAAAATGTCAAAAATAAATATTAAAACATCATTAGAGGATGATTTAAGAGAAGCATTCCCCCATACATGTGTCTCCGTCTATACCGTTTATACCGTTTTTTGAAATATATTTTTAACTTTCAGTCCATAGCTGAGTTTTAAGAGCGCTACCTGATTGGTCAGTTCGAGTAACGTAATGTCGGAGCCTCGATCAGAAGGAAATTAAAAAAAATATTTAATATTAATAAATTTCAAAATATGATCATGGGGCACGGGGAATCCTAAGTACGTTGGCGTAAAAATGGTCTATGGTTATGAGTCAAATAATTATTTTGGCGGGAAACAAGTCTGCGCTTTTAAATGAGACCTGTTCATTACTTTAGTCTTTCGGTGGGTAAAACTCTGCGCTTTTACGTTCGGCGTTGTAATGAGTAAAACAAAAGTCCTTTGGCGGGAAAAGTTCGCAGACAGATTGGCTTGTTACTAGACCTCATTGTAAAGGGAAGGCATTTTTGCCGCGTTCGCAACCTGCTAGTCAAAATATGTTAACAGGGATTTTGACTAGTTTCCAGGCCCCTTTAATTCAAATAACACAAAACCTATTTGTTTATTAACCTGTTTGTTTATTTCAACCTAATACATTATTAAACTGATAACTTTCTTATAAGCAGTTAGCATTTATGAAATACAGTATATCTACATATATTTAAAAAAAACTACACATCAGACTTAATACGAAATACGTCACGAGGAGAAATCTAATCAAAACTAAGTATGATTACAAACATTCAGATGAAATGCAAGATAATTATTCCGAAAATTATCTACCACATACGTCATTAGGAGAACTCACTAATAGAATCAGAATAAAGAAAACATCCTGTTTGTACATCTAAGTACTAGTAGATCAAAACTAAGCACCAGATAAAACATTGAAAGAAAATTTAAAACTGGCTGTTTTCTGTTTTCTTTTCAGCTCAGGGTTACAAATGATTTCCTATTGACTTGACAAGTTTCTTTGCAAAAAAAAAATAATATGGATGCGGTCGCATCTGTACCGCGCAAGCTCAGGGTTTATTTACATTTTTGTTTTGAATTTGTTGATACGGTACACTTTGGTGATAGCGTACATGAAGTTGTTATAACGTTTTTGAGCCGCCATTATGTGTCGTTGAATTACAGAATGCTCGATGAGCTGAAACGTCGGTTTGGGATAACGCCGAGGTTCTTCTACTCGTTATTATTGTTTGGCAAGGATATCTGGCGTTAATAATGAAGAAAAATGTAAGTTTGTACAACAATTTCTATTTTCGCCAGTATTTACATTCCTTCGTATGCGACTCATAAACATAGCAGGCGGAGATTGCGCAGTACGGACTGTAAATCATCTTTAAGTTAAGATCGAACTTTAGTTAGCTATTTCGCAATTTCGACCCCAGAGCTCAAGAAAAGCAGCGAAGGTCTGGGTCGAGAATGGTTATTTTGGTAATGTGACCTCTTCTATGTTTACTTTAACTATAGTCAGGAAATTTACGCTTGGGTGATCCAAAACAATAGAAAGTAACTGTAGTTATACCCATGTATATATCGTTTAAACATTAGGAAGCGAAGAACCAATATATCAGAATGTGGTATTTGACATTTCATTTCAGAACTAACTGTAGTTAACGACGTCGGTGTGACCGCAACGTCTTGTCCAACCACTAACTACTGTGAGTCTGACGTCATGTAACTAAAGACTAATCAGAAACTAACTGTAATAAACGGCATTGGTGTGACCGCAGCCAATGTCTGGAAAACAGTTTTAATGCACATAAAACGTCGACCCACGTTATACAAGGAAACCACATGGTAAATATAACATTAATACCCGTTGAAAAGGAATTGCGTATTTAATAATTGTGAAATTTGACTGTTGTCGCGTAGCTAAGTACGTGATTTTTAGAAACAATCCCAGTTCACTGCGCCGTAAATCTAAACATTACTACCAACAAAGTTAGTCTTCCGGTTTCAATAACATGGGTCCGCGTTTACTATAGCCTGGTTTTCAATAGCGACGCAAGCACAAACATAAGCGCAAGCACAGCTCACAAGAGCTATGTAGCAAGGAAAAACGAAGATTGACGCACGCAAGCATAAAGTGATATTTTCTTGCGCTTGTGCTAGTACTTGCGTCACTGATAAACATCGCAAAATCGAAATCTTAATTCTCCCTTGTGATTTCCATACATTATTTTAGTTTTAGTTCTGAGAATTTGATTGTAGAACAAGGCAATATCCCCCAGCTGTAAAAGAGTCAGTTCTCATCATCTGAATGAATATGTGAAGAGAAATCAGTAATGTTATGTTGATTGCTACTGGGAATAAAAGGCTTAATCTTGTCGATATATTTTGTTGTTCTTCACTTGGCGAGGCACAGATAACAGGCGATTCAGAATCTAATTCATGTCAACATGCGTCCATAAATAGGAACCTAGAGCAAGGAGTCAGTCTAAGAAAAAATAAATAACACACAACCATATTAACAGATTATTACCTTTCAATTCGGTAACACTCAACAAGAAGGTTAGTCTGTCTACCATTTTAGTGACTTACCAGTGACCAGTGCCCCCAACCCCTCCCCCCCCCCCCCCTCCCCCCCTCAACATTGGCCCGACAATTCGCCAGTACCCATTTACTGCATGCTGGGTTGCCATGGAAAACTGAGGGAAATGTGAGAATTAAGTATCTTGCCCAAGAAAACATGTCCCCGGTCGGGGTCGAACCCGGACCACTCGATCAGGAGCGGTCCCATTCAACAAGCAGAATACTAAACAAATACTAAAAAATCCATATAAAGGTGTGACCTTGCACAATAATGATGGACTAGAACTTAGCCATTGGGACTGCCATGGGGGTGGGTGGGGGGAGGGGGGGGGGAGAGATAGCAAGGCGTTTATTCTTTAAAACACGGCGTCGAATACACCTTATATTCAAGTATATCGTCTTTTAAAAAACTGTTAGGTATGAAATAATAAGAATTTCGTCAAACATGCTCGATTTTAAGTTGATTGTCGTTTCAGAAAACATGTAGCTAGTCAAAGTAAATATAACGGCAAATGTGAATAAGGCCTATTGAAGGTTATTCAAGGTCAGCCAAACTGAAAATTACGCAGTGGCTGACGCCACAAACATTTGACTGTATCAAGGTATTTGTATTTCAATGATACAAATTCGAATCGGTTCTCTTGGTTATTGTCCATTACCTTGATCCTTTATATCCCCCTCACACACAGTATACAATCTCCGACATACCCCTTATAGTGCAAGCGCACCTGTAAGCTAATACTAAGAAAGTTCGTACTATAATTTCCATTTCCTTTCTCTTTCAAACTATAATACTATCTTGGCTACAAATGCGTAGCAAGCTCTCTGGGGACGGGGGTGGAGGGAAGGGAGGGAGGGAAAGAGAGCTCTCTTTCTCTCCATGCAGGTACCCCACCCCCGTCCCCAGAGAGCTTGCTACGCGGGATAACCAGAACAGACGTTGTGTGATATCCTTCCAGTACGGCCCTCGCGCTCGGTTAATAAGAAGTACAGCTGTACATAAAATTGTATGTTTGCTTCAAATCTGCCTATGGACAAAGATACTTCAGATACTTTCCTTGACGTTCTGGTAAAATAATTATTTTCAAAGCCTCCTTAATTAATGAGATACGGAGTGGACGGCGAATAGAGGTGATTTCCGTTGGGAATTTTGCGGTACAAACATCACGAAAGCTACGAAATGCAATATTATTTTTCCTCAAATTTATCACCACATACACAATAATGAATATCGACCATGTTAAACTCCATTGGTGAACATCGGCTAAACTGAGGCCATGGCAAACGAGGAAACATTGTTGCGGAAACAAATGTTTCCTGTTTGCCCGCGCAAGCAACATTTGTTGCGGACGCCCGAGACGCAAAACATGTTTCTGAACTTTTTCAGAAAACATTTTGCGTCCGCGACGAATGTTTCCCCGTTTGCTCGCAGAGGAAACTAAATTCTAGGGCTTGTTTGGCATTGCGCGCGCATAATGATCGCGTGTTCGCTGCATTTGTTTCCCGTGAAATGTTTCTTGGTTTGCGCAGCAAATATTTTGCTTTCCGCTCGTTTGCTCACCCAAGAAAACATTATCAGCAACAAATGAATGTTTCCGCAACACTTTTTCCTCGTTTGTTACAAAAATATGGCGCGCCTGATCCTTGGTACGAATTTAATTAAGAGGAAATTATTTTGTTTATTACTTAGAGTTCTACGTTTTCAGTATTTTTAACGGTTATTTGACTGGAAATCCCTGAACACAGCTAAAAAAGAGCTACAGGGAAAAGACTCTGTGGCATATTTATGAAGTCCCGGGAATATTTAAGTTTAAAATGCAAATTTTTTACCGTCAATGATTTGCATATTCATTTTCTTGTCACTTTACCACGAGGGACGAAAGACTGACAAAATGGAGGTTTTCAGTCTATTCCTCGGGTTAAATAACCTTCCGAGAGCCGTTGTTGTAGTAAGAAATCGTCGTTTTGTGCCATTCAAGTTCTGCCGCTACTGTTAGTTATTCACCATTGCCGGAAAACAGGGAAAATTACGTTTTGGGACAAGCGAAGAGTTGCGGAACACAGCCATGCACTTTCCGAATATTTGAGCGGACTTCTAAACACTCAAGGTAAATAGTCTAGCTTTCTTATACTTCCCTCATTTTAACCCTATGTAAGACGTAGTCCTTACTTAATATTAAAACGTTTCAAAGGTATAATTTAGAACTGATATTGTTCATCGGCGAAATTTGTTTGTGTTTTAAAAACTTCCGCTGAGTGTAATCTAGAAGTATCAGAAGTGATTCGATCATTGGAAAGTTATTATAAGTTGATGGCTAGCAGATCGATATCCTTAGTTTCAGTTGCTTATTCGTTGTCGCCTTTTCTTTTTAAATATTTTATTTTCCTAAAATGTTAAAATTATCATGGAAAACGCTTGCCGTTTGTCGGTGCATGGTTAATGGTTGTCTTGCTGGGCTATCCTGTAAATTATTCATCAACAAGTCAGCCATTCTGAATTTATTTTAGTAAATTTAAATTTGAGACTAAAAATAGGAGCTTTAATTTAGATCAGAGTCGATTGGTTAGCATGGATTTGGGCGATGTTTGTTGGCTAGCAACATGGTCCAACGAAACATGGCTAAACTCAGTAAACTTGCCGATTTAATTAGGACCTAATTAAATTAACCAGCAAATTAATATTGTTGCAGAATGCGGAAACTGAATCCAGAAACAATCTTGTTTCTATCTCTGAAACAAGAAAATGTTTCTGAGGCATTTCAAAAAAACATTTTATTGCTTCCCTCGCCGGCCGCGGGCACATACAGGACAAAACAGTACGGTTCAGAAGTGTTGGGGGCGGGGCCGGCCGGGGTGGGGTGGGGAAAGGCTTTTACGGACCATAATAACCGAGTGAGACTGGGTGAAAATACCTTTTCAAAATGGCGGGCCTGTTCGATCAAAAACGGGGTAATGGCTATTTTTCGATAACTGAATTATTTTGGAGAAACTCAAGTAGAAATATTGAAGGATTTAAATATGGCGGACACTTGCTGTGGAAGTGAGACGGAGAATGATTGTGAATCATAATAGATCAGAAATTGAGGATTCGTTGAGATAAAGCATGTTCCGTGATGTTGTGAATTTCATAATAGAGCCTTTGGATCAACACAACTTACTTTTGAAGAGGGAATGTCAAGGTTTGTCTCGAGCTCACCTTTTTTAAACGGATGTATGAGGACGTTAATAACTAGCTTCATTTACTTAAGCTTAACTTTAAAGCCTGGTTCCCAAGTACAAGCATAAGCACAAGAAAACTCATGTGTGCACAAAGGTGAAATAAGAACATTGTACTTGTGATTATGCTTTTCCTTATTTCACCAGTGAGAACCAGTGTACATCAAATGTGTATTGTGTACTTATACGTATATAGGAGGGGATTGATGTTCCATTTTTTATCCGCATCCCCCCCCCCCCCCCCCCCCCAAGGATATACCTCCTAGTATAGCGTAAGCTGTTTATTAGGAGTACTTCATTAAAGCATTAAAGGATGGCAGGAATCTGACGCCAGAAATTTTTGTGGGTGCCCTTTGAAGAAAAAATCTGAATGGTTGATTTTTAGGTGGTACCTTTGAAAAAAGAAAATCCGAACCCTCTTGTAGTAAAACCCGCCATCCTTGGGGGGGGGGGGGGGGGGGAGGGGAGCGTGCGGATAAAAAATGGAGCATCCGGAGTGTTCACTGTTTACAAACATTATGTCAAATTTGTTTTGTTATTCAAATTTTCCAACCATTAAACAAAAAAGCTCTTTGTTTCAATAGGGAAACTGGTGCCTTGAAGGAAGTCAGGGGGCCTGATGCAATTTAGTCAAAGCAGGGAGGTATCCATGGCAAACCCTGCAAGCAGGAACCACCCCTACAAGCAGCTGCCAACAGGTACTGTCACACTGAAAGGAATTTGGTAGAAAATACTTGCCTTAGTTTAACAGATAGCATGTACTCACCTAAAACCACAAACCATTAAGAGGGTAGGAGGAATGGGAGCCAGAATCTTCAAAAGCAATATAGCAATATTATTGATCTGTAAAGATCAGTTCATTAATCTGCAATGATCAGCTCAAAATTTGACAAGAATGTAATGCAAGTCACGGGACATCCTGCAAAGTCCTTGACCCCACAGGGTCACATACCCAAGGGCAGAAATCGCTGGGCACATTGACTCTAGATTGACTTTGCCTAAATTGCATTTAGCCACATTATTCTTGGTTTTGAAATTTGAAGAGTCATCACACACATGCAACAGTGGGGTAGATAGTTTTACCTTTCAATGATTATGTTACTTGTTACAGTTGTATACATTGCTATCATACCAATCCAAACATTTTCTAATTATTTCTGGATAGGAAACAGTCGAGCAACAATGAAAGCAATAATAATCACATTCTGCTGACCCAGCAATTCAATTAAATGATGCAAAACGAGAAAATCACATGCAGATAATGGCTTCCATATAATTTAAGGTGAGTCACTATTAGCCTGATTGCTTACTGATTGCTTACTTCCGAGAGATGTCGTATTACAAATGTTTAATTTTGCCACTTGTACATATGGATTGGCCCATATAATAATTATATTATTATATTATTATACATTGTATTATTATTATTATGATACATGTACATATTTTAGCTACCCCAAAAGTAGCAATTAACTCTCTGTAAGTCAGCAAAGATATAAAAAATCCATTATAATAAAAGATTAATTGAACTAGCTTGTTCTTGCTGTATCAGTTGGGGAATATTGGTCTGACCTTCTGTCCATAAACTTGCAAAAAAGAACTTGAGCAATATTTCCCCAATACGGATCCGGACCTCGGGCTACATGTACATTGTACATGCATGTAGTTCAATAACATCAATTCTATTCTCTTTCGCTTCGCTCAGCCGAATAGAAAACATTTCTATTATAAGTAATGACGCAAACAACACAACAGTTTGTGGAGGAAGCCGCCAGCAATTATCGAGTTTATTAACAATGATTTGAATAGTGCTAAATACAAGGATCGTGATAAATAGTAGTAAATACAAGATACAAAAACAGGAAGAAGCAGTCGAAAGTAACCTGAAATGATACAATAAACAAAATAACAAAGGTAAATGAAATGAAAAATAGCCTCGAGTAAACTGGTCGGTGTCAAGTGGTGTGATATTAACAAGGAGTGGTTTATAAAGGGTCTGATTGCCCCTATGGGAATTATAATACAAGCTAATTAACAACTAAAAGAAATACATTTTAATACATGTACATGTAAAGGCTACCATATTAATCAATTTTTTTCTGTCTTTTGATTGGTATCAAAACAGACAAGCAACAATTAAAGCAATATCTGCCAAGACCGATGTACATAGAGGGAAAATGTATAAGAGAATGGATTGCACATGAGGTGAGTTGCAGAGATTGATGTTACTACAGATTGATGTTACTTACTATAATTAGTTCTAAAATAGTGTCCCCAATTAATTATTAGTAGATTTCATTCTGCTATGTGTTTATTGATACTATAATAAAGTTCATTCAAAGTTCATCCATACATGTAGCTGTAATGACACACTGCAGACAGCTGTGGAACTGAGATGACTCCTGAATAAAGTGATTATTTTTCATAATAAAAATATATATATCTACACTAATTGGATCATGTATCTTATAATTATGTGGGGGGGGGGGGGGGGGGGGCTCGGCCGATACATCGGTCGATACATTGGTTGATATATACCGGTCGATATATCGGTCGATAGTCGACTGATACTCGGTCAATGTCTCCACCGAGTATCTACCGGTCGATACTCGGTCGATGTCTCCACCGAGTATCGGTCGAGTATTGACTGACAGTCGACTGTCAACCCACCCAATGGCCCTCATGGTGTCATCCGCGATATTGTCGGTGGTTTATCGGTCAACTATTGGTTACATATCAGTCGACTATCGATCGATATATCGACCAATCATCCTTCACTAATCTGATTATAATTCCTAAAACATCTCTATTTAACCCATTGACACCTGACCCACCTGTAACCGCCCGTGAGGGACAATGCTCATTCATGTATATGTACCATTAATTTTGACGACTAAAAATGTTTCCAATAAATTATCAGTTGATGGAAAAGAAGGAGATCCTACAAAATGTGCCTAATAATATATATAATGATTATTATACATTCAACTCACAATCTCTTTTCTGATTGGCCGAAAGCGTACAGTGAATTTTCGAAATCAGCGCCTTTGAAAGCATCTACGTCATCTACGTACCGATTAGCGAGAGGATCACGGGTAATAACCTGCAGATTATACAATAATCATGTCAAGGACACTCAAGGTCACGGGTAATCATGTCATCTATGACCGTGGTGCATGATTTCTACCGTGGTGCATGATTTCTAAGGGTAATCATGTCAAGTTCGCGCGCTTTGCGTTGCTTGCTGCTAAGTAACATGGGTGGCAGAAGCGTTATTCTTTTCCGTTGAATGTATAATAAAACAATAATTATTAGATTCGGTTTTTGTGATATCCAGAATAATCAAGATCTCAGTAAGAGTTATCAGCCTCAGCCTTCGACTTCGGCTGATAACTCTTACCTCGACCTTGATTATTCTGGATATCACAAAAACCTCATCCAATAATTGTTAATTGGATGAGCTATGCCAGAGTTACACACAGATTACCAACGAATTCTTCTTAGTAAAGTTGAAGTAAAATATGGCTTTCTCGCCCATTACTATATAGGGGTGGTGAATGGCCTTTTAAAAATACGGGTCAGTCAGTCTCTCTTTTTCGTTAAGCCGAAGTACCTATATTGTAGCTGAAGCAATCTCGAATTAAAGTACTGCATGTGGAAATAAATTAAAATTGAAATGTTGCTTGCTCGATACCGCACGGCTAGATAAACCAAGTATTCTCTAAAGTAAATAAAAATACACGCGACAAACCAGACAAATTAAACTTTGTAGTGGCGTAGCATTTATAACCTCAAACTTAACTTTGTGTTTGCCCCATTCATACATTTTATTTTCATGTATCTGTTACAACCTGTGATTGTTTATAATTATTCACGAAAATCAGATGGATATCGTCGCTGATTGTCTAATTACTTTTCATCAGTAAATAAACTGTTGTTACATTTTATATTTTTATGCACACTTGCCGCACTGATTACAATATTGTGGAATGTAAACAAACAAACCCTTCACATGTTCGCAGACCATTTTTTGCTAGGTTTAAGTTGTTTTTTAGAGTAAATTGCTTTTCGTGAAAGAAGAAAATATCATTCTTTTAATCTTTCGGTTTCTATGAGTGAAATAGACTATGTATTGAAAATGTTTTTCGAAGGAAATGTGCTTCAACAGGCTTCATACACACATAATTTTAAAATATGCCGATTCGTAAATTCATTTTCAATCATCCGTGACTATAAAATCAACAAACATTCTGTCACATTTAACATAATGATTGCAAGTCTACGCTTTCAGTGAATTAAAACTCTTTATTAAAACTCTTTATGAACTGATGAAGAGTGGAATAATTTCCTCATAAAACTTTGTCTGAAGAGCTGTCCTGAGCTTTCAGCAAGGATCCTACGGCCTCTGATCACAGCAGTGTAGGAGGGGAAACAAGTATCAGATGACTGGACCAAAGGAGTCATCGATCGTCAGGATAGCCAAGAAAGGTGCACTGTGCGACTGCAATAACTGGTGCGGTATTACCCTCCTGTCACTCCCAAGCAAGATCCTGGCCACAATCATCATTCAGCGCATCTCCCACGCAGTTGATCAGCAACTGAGGGAGGAACAGGCGGGTTTCCGCAAGGTAAGGGAATGTTTTGACCACATAATTCAGCCTACGTAACATCGTAGAGCAATGCACAGAGTGGCAGAGGAAGCTGTACATCAACTTTGTAGACTTTCAGAAAGCCTTTGACAGTGTACACAGAGATACATGTAGCCTGTGGCACATCCTCTGAGCCTACAGAATCCCACAACAGATCGTCCAACTCATCAGAAGCATGTACAATTAATAACCTGCAGTGTAGGAACAGTGACATGAATTTTGAGGTCAAGACTGGTGTGAGGCAGGGTTGCGTTGATGTCAATGTTGCTTTTAAAAACTAGTCATAGACTGGGTGTAGCAACACACCACTGAAGATCAACCAAGAGGCATCAGGTGGATCCTCTTCTCCACTCTAGAAGACCTAGATTTCGCAGATGATCTACATGTAGCATAATACTCTCTCACACCCACAGCCACATGCCGGAGAAGACCAGCCGACTTAGTATGTATGCACACCAGGTGGGACTAAGTATCAGCCTCAAGAAAACAGAAGTCATGACTTTCAACACCTCCAACCCGGACCCAGTCAAGGCTGATAGAGAAGACCTCCCCACAACTGAACAGTTCATATACCTAGGAAGCATCATCAGACAGGATGGGGGAGCAGGCAATGACATCCAGAGCCGAATCAACAATGTCAGGAACATTTTCTGGATGCTCAATAATGTGTGGCGGTCAACCCAGTGCAGCACCCACTCAAGCTCAAACTATACCAAACTATACTGTGTCCTGTTGACACTTCTGTATGGATCAGAATGTTTGGTGAATGCTAGAGAGCGACCTGATGAAGTTGTCTACCTTCCACACCAAAAGCCTACAAACAATACTTCGAATCTTCTGGCCCCAGACCATCTCCAACAAAGACCTGCTTGCGCAATGCAGCCAGGAGAGCATGGGTACCATCATCATGCGAAGACGCTGGAGGTGGATCGGTCATGTCATCAGAATGGAGAATGGCTCTATCACCAGGACAGCCCTTCACTGGACACCTAAAGGCAGATACAAGAGAGCTAGGCCTAAGAATAGCTGGCAACAAACTGTGGAGGCAGAGATGAAGACCTTGAACCACAGCTGGGGTACAATAGAGACGTTGGCCAGGGACAGACAGTGGTGGAAGACCTTTGTTGCTGCCCTACATACATGTACTAGTGGGCATATAATGGGTAGTAAGTAAGTACTAACTACTTTGTCTGAAGAACTAAGTACTAGCTAAAGTTTGTTTTCTGACGGTGAGACATCCAGACAAGACTGAGTGACGTGAAATCTTTGCAGTATGATGAATATCTTTCTTTCAAAGCGCAATGCTTTTAAGTCCCTTTGATTGGCTTGAAAGTTCGCCCGGAAATGGTGCACGCCATACTTGAAATGCCACGTCCAACTGATGTGAAGAGTTTGCTACGCTTCAATGGTACTGTTCATTACCCCGGCTAAAGTCCTGCCCCGTTTGTCAGATATCTCCCACCCACTTCACCAATTAACTGTGAAGAACGCCTGGTGGAAATGCATGTCAGAGAAAGCATGGAATGACATCATAACAGCTATCACACAGGTGGTTGCAGTCTTCATTACTACAGGGTAAATAATGAGGTCCAACAGGTTTGGGAGCCACTCTGTCTCAGTTACAGCAGCTCGTAAGCTTCACGTCGAGGGCCCTTACACGAACAGAGACAAGGTATACTCTACCACTCTACCTCGCTATTGTGTTCTCATGCGAGAATTAAGTTTGTCAAGTATATCTTTGGTCAAGATGTTATCCACATGGAAACAGACCCGAGCCCCTCGGGGATATCTTTAAGAAGAGTCTCTGTGACACACCTGCAAGACTGCAGCTAATGCTCCTACAACTTCAGTGCTACGTACAATCTCAAAGTTAGGTACATGCAAGAAAGGTCCTCTGATGATGTACATCGGATTCGCGAATACACTTATTCCTGCTTATCTTCATGAAACAATGTTTTCTGAAGAAGTGAAGTCCCTAGAGCTTGTGGATCACATCATGACCTTGCATGTTTCTCCACCTCATCTGGCGTCGATTGAGTGAGAATCTGCCCACGACTGGGTCTGTATTTCTCTCCAGCAAGTCATCCTGGAAGGCTGGCCTAATGATATTCGGGACTGTGATCCTGTCCTTCCTCCTTTCTTTCCATTTTCACGGAGAATTATAATCAAATTGTCCAAGGATACTTGATTTTCTATGGCTCTTGTTTGTTTGTTCTTATAGTGCCCTTAGGAAAGAAATAATGTCCCTGCAGGCGCATTTGACTCACATTGGTCTAGGGGGTTGTCTTCGTTGTTGTTCTGGCCTGGGATGAGCTCGCATATGAAGGACTTTGTTGGTCAATGCGATGTTTTTCTCGCACACCACAACTTGCAAGTGAA
Source organism: Desmophyllum pertusum (assembly GCA_029204205.1). Classification (NCBI taxonomy): domain Eukaryota; kingdom Metazoa; phylum Cnidaria; class Anthozoa; order Scleractinia; family Caryophylliidae; genus Desmophyllum; species Desmophyllum pertusum. The sequence continues at coordinate 2,472,393 of MU827782.1, forward strand.
GGAGCCATTACTTCAGCACAAAGTTTATCCACGACCTTGGGCCAAGGTAGCTACATGTACCAACCTGCTTTTTCTCAGGTCAAATCCTTTGAGTTGTCGTCAACTACTTAATTGAGATTGACTCTCTCTGCTGATACCTCCAAGGTTGTGATCAGAAGCCTTATGGTCACATTTAACCAATATGGAGTTTCGGATTCATTGGTCACTGATAATGGACCATGCTTTGCGTCTTGGGAGTTAGTGAAGTTTGCCAGTCATTGGAACTTTCAACATGTTACTTCGAGCCCCTGCTACCCGCAGAGCAATGGTAAGGCCAAGAATGCGGTGTGCACCGTGGAGTGCCTCTTCACGAAATGCTGTGCCGCTGGTGTCAGTGAATTTCAAGTGCTCTTGGATTGGTGCCAAAACGCCAAGCAAGGGAATAGACACAAGTCCAGAACAGTGTCTCTTTGGTTGCCGCTGCAAGACGTTATTGCCAACACCCAAAACCCTTCTGAAACCTAGATGTATTCAGCCTCATCAATGATGCTACTAAACTGTGCACCCAGAAAGAGCATCAGAAGAAATACTACAACCATGGCAAGTGCTCTTTGTAACCAATCAAGCCTGGTTAGAGTATTCACATTCTGTCACCCGGTGGAACCTGGAAGCGAGCTGTGTGTTTGAGAGAAATTGCTCCCTGATCTTACAATGTCCAAGTCGATGAGGGAGTTTGCTGTCAAAATCAAAAAGATATCTGGTGCACTATTGAGGCTCAAATGCCATCAGGAAAATGCGAGCCTCCATCTTCACATGCACTGTCATTGGAAGAAGTTGCTACTGGACCTGCAGTGCTACCCCCTGTGGCTGAATCTGAACCTGCAGCTAGTGAAGTGGAGTATCACTGCCATGGCCCATTGAAGTTCCTTTGCTGTGCGCTGTGCACTTTGTTTTTTGTGGTCTTTGGTTCTTACTCCTTTCCTTCCAGGCGTTTGGTTTTTCTCTGTTTAAACTCCTTGACCAGCACGATGAGGCTGGCAATCACGCGTAGCAGTGAGGACAGACTGGAAAAGCATGAAGACCTCTCAGCTCCACGACCATGGCACTTGTCTGTTTGCGTGGTGAAGGTCAAGACCTCTTCTTGCAGACTTATTTGAGGATCTCTTCCTGTTCCTCCAGCTTTTCTGCACTTGTTGTACGTTGCAAGGTGCTCGGTCCGGTCATCCAACATGATACGGCAAGATTTTGAGTGCTTAGACAAAGTGTGGCGGGGTCTGCAGGGTTCTCACTCATGTCCACGTACCTCCACTGGCTAGGACTGGAAATCTTCCAAATCACCTGGACGCGGTTTGCAATGTAAACATAGAATCTCCGACTCTCATTGTTGATGTAACCAAGGATGACCATTGAATCTGTGTAGAAGGTGACGTCATCGACCTCCATATCAGTTTCTTTCATTGGTAATCTTCTCAACTGCTTGCGTAGCTAGAACGGCAGCACACAGTTCTAGTCGGGGAATGCTAGTGGTTTGGACAGGGGCCACTTTAGACTGACCAAAGAGCATGCAGCGCCATGCAAATTTCTCCCTTCTCGTTAACTTGACGTAAGTAACCTGCAGCTCCGATTGCGTCTTTGCTCATGTCTGAGAAGGCGTGGATCTCTCTTCTGACGATTGTGCCAAATCCAACTGGGTGATAGCAACGAGAAACTGAATGATACTTTCTCCAAATCAGCCAGCGAGTATCGCCTCCTCTGGTGGAAGGGACACATGACCCTTGTCAAGGATTTTCTGCATAAATTTGACGTAGTCCATCTCCATTTGTGGCTTCCTTCTTAGGGTGTGGATTAAGCCATGATTTAAGCGGCTGACCGCCTGACTCCAATTTTTTGGCATTTTCACATCCTCGCGACGAAAGGGGAGTGGCATCTCCCAGTTCCCTCCGTCGTTCTTGTGTATACCAGTCTCCATTATCTCCACAAACTTTCGGTCTTCGCAAGATAGGCTAATGCCATTGTCCTCTTGAGTGGTGTGAAAGACATCATTCTCGGGATCTCCTTGAGGCTCCATGAGGCTCTCCTTGATTTGAAACTGGTTTGGGCATGGTACAAGCTCATAGCATTCTGGCTCCATTGATTTCTCCCATGGTTCTCTGCTGTTGACCGCGAGGAGACTGGTGCGGTAAGTGAGCTCGTGCGCTGGGCCCCCAATGATGTCCAGGCACATCTGTCCGATTATTGTCCAGCCTAAAGAAAGCCTCTGTGCACATGGAGCTCCTTTGGGTCCGTTTCTGAACTCTCCAATTTAAGCAGTTCTGGAGCATCTCTCTCGATGAGAAGATGAATGTCTGCGCTTTTGTCGAGGGGTGGGATCTCGCTGCGATATCCTGAAGGTGTGAAAATCTCCTTGCCATCTCCGGTGTAGGAATCTCACATTTATCATGAGGGATATTGTCGCACTTGATAAGGGTTGGCAAATCCGATATCGCTCCATTCGGGGGTTGTATGGTCACACGCTGTCTGTGCTTGATCTCCCTGTTGCCGCTGCATGTAGTAAGATCGCTCCTAATTCATCGGCAAGATCGCTGCCGATCAGAGACGAGTTTCATCGTCAATGATTGCATAAACACGGCGAATGGTATTCAGCCTCTCTTTACTATACACGTCGACCAATAGCAATTTGCTGCATGATACACCACCCTCGATAGCTCTACATGCAATGTGCACTTGGCGCCGACAGTTTCTTTACTCCCGACAAACCTAGGTGGTCTTTCTCTATGAAGGAGCGCAGTGTGGCGATTATCTTTGCATAATTATTATGCTGCACTCTATCTTCTGCCTACAGCTACTAGCCCTATGTCCTTCAGCCAGACAACAATAACAGAGTACGGCCCTAAGGACCCTTTCAGTTTTCTCTTCTAAGGTCTTAGCAATCTCGGACCCAGAGTCAACGGTCTCCTTGATCAGCGGGTCGTCGCCAGGTTAGACTCTGGGGGAATGGAATTTTGAATACCAGAAATCTGGTGTAACAGCCATTGTTTGTTACACGAGACAGCCAATCAAAAATTCGATATTTATTCCATTCCCCCAGAGTCTAACCTGGCGACGACCCGCTGACCGAGGAGACCGTTGACTCTGGGTACGAGATTGAGGTCTTAGTGCCGAAGGTTTTGCACTCCTCTAGACTGTGTCCTTGTTCGTTGAAAGGGACATAGTTTTTTCTCCCTTTCCGGCTCTGCGAGAATGTCCGGATTGTTTTTAATCCTTGCCTGCTTTTGGACAACTTTTGAAAATATCTGGAAGCTGGGTACTCATCTCCGTTTTACTGTAGGCAATCTCTTTCTCCAATTTCCCGTGTAAAGAAGGCGGCAGTTTCTCAGCAATCGGTTGAATTGCATTTGGAAAGTTCAGGCATGCGAGGCCGGGTAAATAGCTAAGCTGACTCTCCACATTGGCACAATGGTCGTCAAATTCTTGCAGTTCTATGTTCTCATTCTCGCCGAAAGCAGTGGTTTTGTTCATGTGCTCCAACAATGCCTTAGTTATGACACCTGCACCTGCACTAGTGTGCTCTCCTCGCTTTTAGCAATGGGATCCCCGGTAATTCTTTTTTCTCCCCAATCTCCTCGTCTACTATTGCCTGTTCTATTGCTCGAAGTTTAGCATTGCAGCTACTGCGACCTTTTTTTTCATGGTGAGAATTGCTAAGTTTTTCTTGTGCTGCACGCATTCTTCTTCACGGCTCCTGTCAATCTCCGCTTCGCGTTCTTACGCTTGTGTTCTTACTCGCCGATAATATGTTCATATTCTGTGCTTTCACGCGCCGGAGCCTTCACTCTAGCCGCCCTGCTCGTTGTAGAAGTCGATGAAGCTTTGCTGCAGCGCAAGTGACGAGATTGAGGCGAACTTGTCTCCAACAATTTGTCGGCTTGTCTACTCTTTATTTCTACTATTAGTTTGTAAGCTTTAATTGGTCGAGAGTTAGGCTCATCCTCAAAATAATTATGTATGTCTTGCGTGTAAAGGCTTCTTAATTCTTCTATCTTTATCTTAGACATGGAAATCATTAATCTCTATGCAAAGTTTGGTATCGATCCAGTGATTCCTTTTGGAAATAAAGCTATTTGAAATTTGTCCCGGATGAATGTGTTTCTGAACTGTCACAAAAAAGGATATTCTTATATCATTTTTAAATTCTCAGATGTGATAATAATTTAGAAGTGATATGTCTTATCAGTTTTGAAGTGAAAGTTTATAATGATATTGACAGTAGAATCTACTCTACTTCTTGTGCAATTTTATAGTGGCCATATTTGTGTCCCTCTAACGGACACAAACATGGCGGCCGCATCAATACTGTAATTTTCTGAAAATTAGTTTGGCAATAACTCGGTTATGAAAAACGCTACAAAGCTAGACTGCGAGCAGTCCCTCATTCTTTCTGATATCGAGCGCGAAGCGCGAGTGAGCGGAAATCGAGCGCGAAGCGCGAGCGAGCGGGAGATGGGATGCGGAATCGCTCGACACCTACTTTAACGTTAACAAAACTCTGATAAATCATCCTCTCTCCAGAAGGCCGTGGGAAGAATGGCCATTACATCCTTTCCAATCAGCAAAGCTTCGATTGCTTGCTTCTTTGTTCAAATGAAGAGATAAACATTGAAAACATTCTGCATTCTCGCCACAAAGTTGCCGCTATTGATGTCTCGCGCTATGAAATCTAAGCCGCTGTAGTGCCAACAAGTCGTCAAGAGGTTGTCAAGAAGTTAATACTAATCAAACTAATCTGACAACGTCCATTGTCTAATTAACCAATCGGAATTTTCCGTTGTCTGTACAACGGGAAATTCAAGCACGCGTCGGATGCAGAAAAGCCGGCAGGCCCTCTTTCTTTCGCTCTCATCACTTCGTGACTCACTTCCGCTCGGCCCATCTCCCGCTCGCTCGCACTTCGCGCTCGATTTCCGCTCACTCGCGCTTCGCGCTCGATATCAGAAAGAAAGAGGGACTGCTCGCAGTCTACTACAAAGCTATAATTTGGACAAAACGTTTCTTTCTGCCAGTTCTTTTACCTGTCGATTTTGTGATGTTGTTCATGCAAACAAACAGTTTTTTGTAATGTTGATGAAAACCACTTCTTCTCCCCTCATAACTTTACTAGATAAAGGTAGTCTTCACAAGCCTAGTGGCACACTACTGCCAGAGCTTATCCCGGTTTCTGTAGCATGAAGCGACTAGGAGTATTGCTACTCCCCCTGGATGGGTTGCTAGTCCTTCACAGGTTACCCACCCAGCATTTTGTCGCCGGTATCCATTTATGCTCCTGGGTGGGTAGAGGCAATGAAAGAGTAAAGTGTCTTCCCAAGAACACAACACCAGTGTTCCAGGGCTTGAACCCGGACTGCTCGATCCAGAGTCCAATGTGCTAACCAACAGCCACTGTGTCTTCCACCATAACTTTACTAAGCCACCTTCAATCATTTTAAATTCTTCTAACTGTCCTATTTCTCTCCTTTTTTTAGCTCGACACATTCTACTGTAATTCTGGACAAGTGAGGTGTCAGCCATTGACATATTAGAAAGGAACAAAATCAGGTACTGTAAAACTCCATGTATAAGCTGCACCCGTAGATAAGCTGCATCTCCAATTTGGATGAGACCCTAGTGTGTGACTATTCAAATGAAAGCTACAGTACTTTCATGTACAAGCAGTACTTTCATGTGGTACTGCTTGTGTTCTATATCTTCCAAATGAAATTTAAGATGTTTTTACATTTTGAGCTTTGACACTCTTGGGAGTGATTTAGGGTTAAATTATTCTAACTGTCCTATTATTATTATTTTTTAGCTTGTCATTATTCTACTGTATTTCTGGACAAGAGAGAAGTGAGGCATCAGCCATTGACATATTAGGAAGGAACAAAATCAGGTAAATAACTTTACTTCTTATGCACCAGTTGATCAGGGAATCCCCAGGACATTCCCCAGTTCATCCCAAGGGTATACCCTCAGGAGATCCTAAAGGCAGTAAAAGTGAATAAGCAGTAAACAAAGTGAGGAAAATTCGCCTAAATATGCGGATCAAATATCACCACGTGGGAGACTCGAGTCTATTTGTTGTTCATACAGGGGTGGATCCAGGGGAGGGGTTGAGGGGGTTACAACCCCCCCCCCCCCTCCCCTTTGAGCAGTAATAATTATTGTTTTATACGTAGTTGTTTCACTTCCACCGATTGACTGATGTGTAACAGCTTGGCCAACTCTCCCTAACAGAGGGGCCTTGTAAAAAAATTATTTGAAGGATAAGAAACACAATATCCACCATTAGTGCCGTTTGGCTTCAAAAATATGCACAGATATTTGTCCTTGGACATTATCTGTTCCTTGAAGCTCGCAGATTTTCTCGAAAAACTGTCTTGGAAAACTGTTCGCTTCTCGGAACAGGTAATGTCAGCGGACAAATATCCGTGCATATTTTTGCACCAAATGGCGGTTATTGTTTAAAATTTTGGTTTTCTGGTTGAGAATTAAGGTAAACTCCAGAGTTAATATATTGACTTCACAAACGCTTTTTGAGTCTCAAGAATGCGAGAAATGGCATTTTAGAGGGACCCCCCTAGAAGCTTGTGCCTACGGCGCTCGTAGCTTTGAGCTTTGACACTCTTGGTCCGAGTGAAAGGGTTAAATTCTTCTAACTGTCCTATTCTCCTTTTTTTAGCTTGTCACATTCTACTGTACTTCTGGACAAGGGAGAAGTGAGGCATCAGCCATTGACATATTGGAAAGGAACAAATCAGGTAAATAACTTTTCTTCTTATATGCACCAGTTGATCAGGGAATCCCAAGGACATTCTATTTGGATTTTTTTTTGTCATATTGCCCCACCCCTAAATTCTGTTTGAACATAGTACAGTGTACCTTGCTGTATGTGCAACAAATCTCTCCAGAATACACTGCAGTTAGAGCAGTTCAATAAGTAAAACCAAAACCAGTATTCACTCTGGCCAATCATAGCAGATGATAGCAAAATAAGAAGCCAATCAGAACTCGAAGCAAATAGGCCAATTTCGTTATATTAAAATTCTAACTTGGCTCCGAGGCTTAGGGGAATAAAACTAAAGAATTCGAAAAGAAATCACATCGAGGTTGAGGGATGAATAAATAATTTATTTTGTTTTATTCCCCTAAGCCTCTAGCCTATACATGTAACTGGCACCAAGCGCGGAAATACGTGTACGACCAAGTCACTATTAGTTTTAGTTTGGCATCTGATTGGTGGCACAAGTTTTTCAACCAAAGTAAACACGTGTTAACATCGGGAGTTTGAAACCCTTCTTAAATGTTTACGCAAATTGAAGCAGTTCCTGGGAGGCTGCGATCATGTATCAGAGTGTACAGTACGTGCTGCAACAGTCTGCTCTGAAACAGGGTATTGAATTTTGGGTCAGGTCTGAAATAGGGGAAGGGTTTCACGAAGCGTGCCGCACACCCCATCCAAATTTTCAGGCAGTACAGATCTGGCTCCCCTCATAACTTTACAACCACCTTCAATCATTTTAAATTCTTACTGTCTTATTTCACTTTTCTTTTAGCTCGACACATTCTACCGTACTTTTAGACAAGGGGGAAGTGAGGCATCAACCATTGACATAAGGAACAACATCAGGTAAATAAATTTTCTTCTTATGCACGTATCAGGGAATTCCCAGGAAATTCCCAGAAGATCCCAGGGAATCCTATAGGCATTTGGATTTTTTTTGGTCATATTGCCCTACCCCTAAATTCTGTTTTAACATAGTACAGTGTAATTTGCTGCAAATCTCTCCAGAACCATTTCTCATACTCTGATTGAGCGGTTTTAAATTTGAGTGGCGAAAATAATCCTGAATTTCTTTGGCTTTGCTTTACTACGCTCTGTGATTGGTTTAAAAATCCTGCACCACCAACTCAACCAATCAGCTTGGCGCTGGTTACTTTTATTTGCTTCGAGTTTTCATTGGTTCATCATATTGTTTACGTTTGTTGTGATTGGGCATTGTAAATGCTTTGGTTTTGGTTTCACGACACTCAATTGAAAACCGCTCTAAAATTTGAAAGCGAATGTACATTTAGGCCTTTCAGGCTAGTCTGGCTCCGGTTTTCGAATTTGCTGTGAAAGATAAGAGCGATTGCTAGCCAGAAAGACGTACTATAAAGGGCGTCAGTAGCTTGCCTTCCTCGTAACTTAACTACCAAGAGGTGTATTGTGCGGAGATTCTGTCAAATTGACTGTTGAAATTGGTTGCAAATTCGAAGCAAGTTATATAAATTTAAAAAATTATCGATTTGGTCTGTTTGTTTTAATTTTTTTTGAATGACTGACGTCATCGCCGCCATTTTGGTGACCATAAATATTTCTAATTAGCTTTTGTAGAGTAGAGTGTTTTCACTTGACGTCATAGCCGCCATATTGGTGTCCCCGTACAAAAGAATTGTTATTAACTTCTTTTGTTAGGGAAACCAACATGGCTGCCACTGCCTTTGTCATTTGCTTCCCACAGGACTGAGTGAAAACGCTCTATTTTTTGTCATCCAACATGGCCGCCAGGGTCTTTGTCATTTGAATCTCTCGGGAATGGTTGCAAACCAGCAGTTGTCAGAAAGGATGTCAAGTCATAAATTACTTTCACATGGGTACTTTTACATTGAATTAGCATTTTGTTGACAAGTTTACATGCAAATTCTCGTCAGCTTGAAGTCGAATTCTCGGTGTTTACTTTCCCTCCAATCGTTAAATAAATCCATCAGAAAAAGCGAAAATAATTCAGTCGTTCGCGACAAACGCGAAACTTCTAACTTTGACGTAGAAATGGCAAACGGCGGACGGCAAAAGTGGGATTTGTGCCGTTTGCGGGAAAAACAAACGTGATGCTTTAATCTCTCTAATGTAATCTTGTGATTGTTTATTTCAGGATGTCGCATTTCCATCAAGAATAGCTGACGAAAAGACGAGGCAAGACAGTGGAGTGGACAAGTTGAAAAGACAAGGCAAGACACTGAAGGCAATACTAAACAAAGGGAGCAAAGTAAGACAGATTATTAGACGAGAATCAAGCGAAAAAATACTCAATTACTTTGACTATCAAAATACGCGAATACTCGCTAAGTTTTGTCAAGTTTTTCCAACCAGTTGTGTGCTGCAAATTATTTTGGAATAGTTTTTTCTCGCAGAATTTGATGTTGAACAATTTTTTTTGATTTTACTAATTCAAAAGATTTCGTAATTAAACAAGCATTTCTGTGTTGTAATAATTTTTCTGGCTATTACGATTTCGTATTATCCTAGGTTTAAAACGTTTTAATTTTCCCGCCAAAAGACTTAGAAAAATACGGGGCACTTAAAATACGCATGCGCCAACTTTTTTAATTATTTACTTCTTGCTAACATCTGTTTAAAAATTTTGAATTTTCCCGCCAAAAGACTTAGAAAAAATACGGGCGCCCAAAATACGCATGCGCCGTTTTTTTTTTTTTTTTTTTTTTTTAATATATTCCAAGGCGCCCAAAAATACGTATGCGCCATTTTTTTTTTTTACCGATGTAAATAACTAATATTTATTGTAATTATTTTATTCTTTGTAATACTCAAATAAAGTCAACACAAGTGTCTGGTTTCATATTTTATTACATTGTCAATAAAGTTTTATTAACAAACAATCATTGTATTATTCTTTATTGTCTCTATCAACATCAATTATATTTTAATTAGTTAATTGAATTTCAATAAAAAGGTGTCCAGAAAATCTTCTCAAAAACTGTACTAAGTCTTTTGGCGGGAAAAATTTTTTTTTTTGCACAGCGTTTCCCCTGGCAACTATTTCCAGAAAAATTTTTAGAGGCTACCCTTCAGACTTTTTTGATCGCCAAAAAAATCTCAAGAGCAACAAATGAAAAAATCCCGCCAAAAACTATTGCACCATCTCGCACGTAAAACAATTTTGATTTTGGAAATACGACTTAAGTTTTTTTCCGTCTCAAAGTAAGTTTTTGCCAAATCGCTACTTAATTTTCAATTTTGAACCATCTTAGCGATGGTTTACGTGCGAGATGATGCAAAGGTTTCTCGAAAATAAAAGTAAAAGATGAAATTACAAGCTACAAACCAGGCAAAAATAAAATAACCGACAAAATAATTTCATTCCGAAATGGAAAAGTTTTAGAAGCCGACGAAATGCTGTTTGTCTTTCTTACTTTCAAAACATTTAATTTGTTTTCCAGTCGATTTTGATTTACAAATGTTTGTAGCTTGCTATTTCATCTCTTACCCTGTTTTAAAACTTTTGATCTGTTTACACAGGAGCAAGAGAACCCTTCTCGATTAAAATCCAATTTACCACCATGTTGCCCAATTTCTGTGATTTGTAAACACTTTTAAACTTGAAAACAAGTAAATTTTCTGCTCCGTTCTCTTGTCCCGTGTAGCAATCAAAAGTACAACAATACACAAAAATCAATATCTGGTTACACAAAGATGTTTAATCCCAAAACAGCGCGCAAAAGTTTACAACACTGTAATAAAAAGCTAAGGATTTACGGACCACGGCTTAAAAAATTCTACATGTGAATAATCAACTGTGAATATTGAAGCACTTGAGAAGAAATTGAAAACTGAAATTTATATTTGAACTAAACTCGAAGTATTCCAAGGCATTTCTTTTTTAATATCGAAAATATTGATTGTCCGTTTCTTAATTTTAGAAGTTTACAACATTGGAGATAACATGCCGCGATTTACAGGCGAAAATTGCGTCTTGAAGTTTACACGAAGGCGGCACTTGTAATCTAATTTGCATTTTAGTTTTGCACGTGGAGGCGAATTATTCAGATTGTGTTCCTTTGCGAAATTCTGTGAACATAAAAAATATTTTCTGACGTTTCCTCGTTTGCCCTCAGTATATTAAACTTTTTGAAAAGATAACTGGTGAAATTGTGTACTTCAAATATGAATTTTGAGCGAATTTCAATTTCGCAGGGCTTGCTTCAACGAAAACACGCACGCTAATTATGATAATATTGTGTCAAAATTCTATCTATATTTTCTTGCAGATAGAAATGGTTCCAAAAAACTATTGTGAATTTTTTTATTATTCTGCGTCGAGTTTTGAGTAATTAGGAGAAAAGAAACCTCCGAATTTTATTCTTCGCTAATGTTCAGCAATTGTTTCAGTGAGTAATTGTTGTGCTACACATGTCAAATTGGTTCAAAAATGGTAATTTTGGACACGAACGTGTCAAAACTTCCAAAAACGACTCAAAATTAACATCAGTGGGTTATCAAAACATGGCACAATTGACGTTTTTCAATTCCAACATTCAAAACGTTTTCTATTTTGTGATTTGTGGTCCGTGATTTTTATGTTCAAGCTCAAAATATTAGTTCTCCTTACTGATTGCAATACATTGCTTTTAACATCCGTTCTGAGAATTTGGTGGCACATCAACACAATTGCTCTCAGACGATTATTTTATTTCTTCATGATTCACGCTAGCTGTCTGCTTTTATTCGGTTTGTCGACAAATGAAAACGGCGCCAAAGTTTCCTATATTTGAAATATATATTGTTCAACAAGAACAGGATTTACGAACCAAAATAAAAAAATTCTGACTAGTTAAAATCGACCACATCTACTGAAAAATTGAAAGAAATCGGAAAATAATTGAATAATAAGAATTTCTTTGAAAAATTATCATCAGCTTAGTTTGGACTTTGAGAAGCAAAATTAAAACGGCGTTATAAATAACAACAGATGTACTGACGATACAGTACATCTGTTTCAAATTGTTTTCATCGTTTTAAAATTTTGAAAATTGAAAACCAAAATAAATTTTGCTTGTTCAGTGAGTAATAAATGTTGATTACAAGACAAAGAGGTTCATAAAAAGTTATTTTGGAGACAGTAGTAACTGAATAAACTTTGCCGAGAGTGCAAAACATTTTTTGAAAGAAAAAATACCATCGATGAGTTATGAAAATATTTCAGAAATGACTTTCATGAATTCCAAATGTTTTACAGGAACACGTTTTTATCTCGTGTAACCATGGTTTACAGGAGATATTGTAGTTGGATTTGTGTCACTCACTTTCCACATATTTGTTAGCCAATTAGTGAACATATCTGTCATCTAGATTGATCGTTTGGTCTATTTTGTAATGTGGTCCGTATGTGATCCTTAATAACTCTCGTATCAAAGCTCAAAATATTTTAAATTCTCCTTACTGGTTTTAATACATTCCTTATAAAATCCGTTCTGAGAATTTGGTGACACATCAAGACAATTTCTCTTAAACGATTTCTCGCTAGCTCAGTCTGCTGTATTTCTTTTGCAGACAAATAAAAAAAACGTAAACTTTTCCTGGCCTTCAACTGAAATATATTGATTAACAAGTTATAAGGATCACGTTAAGGACTAAAAGTAAAACAAATCTGGATATCAATTACGTTCATTGTATAAATTTATTCTGTCTTCGAAAGCAATCGAAAAATGAAACGTTTTGTTTTGAAATAATCTCCAAATTTTCTAAGTTTTGGGACGGTCAGCAAGTAACAAACGTAAGAAAAAAACAAGAGATGTACTGATGACAATTGCATATTGAAAGGAAGGTTTTGTAAAAGCGAAATTCGCGAGAAATTCTGAATGGAAAAACAAATGTGATTCATATTAATTTACAGCTGAACATTTTGGCTTTACATGTAACTTCAATTGTTTTAAAAAATCGGTATAAATGCTGCTTGTTCAGTAAGTATTTGTTTTTGCACCATTCCAAGACAAATAGGTTCATAAAAGTTTATTTTGGAGACAATTGTATTGGAAAAGAACACATTTTAGAAATATTTCAGAATCGACTTTCCATGAATCCCAAATTTTATCAGTAGTATTTACAGAAACTTGTTTTCTATTTTGTGGTCTGTGGTCCGTGATCCTTAACTCTTTCATACTCAAGATCAAAATATCAATGCTCCTTACTTACTGCCATACATTGCTTTTAACTCAAGTTCTGAGAATTTGGTGCTACATCAAGACAATTTCTCTTATCAGCGTTTCTAGCTGTCAGTTTTTATTTGTTTTGCCAACAAACCGCGAGAATTTGGCGCTATAGAAGACAATATATTATTTCTCTTAGTGGATTTTGTTCATCAGTGTTTCTAGCTATCCGTTGTTATTCGTCTTGCCGATAAACTTATATTTGCGAGAATTTGGCGCTACATCAAGACAATTTCTCTTAGCCTATGTTCTTTATCAGTGTTTCTAACTATCCATTGTTGTTCCGCCTCTTGCCAAGAAACGTATAGTTGTGAGAATTTGGCGCTACATCAAGACAATTTCATCTCAGTGGATTTTCTTTATCAGTGTTGCTCGCTTTCTGCTTTGTTTCTTTTTGCGACATCGCGTATGAACCAGATATTGATTTATAAAAGTCTAAACTTTAAGTACCAACATCACATAACTAATAGAAGGGTTCTCCATTCAATGTATGACTCGACAAACTTTCTCGTATGGGATTGCCAACGCGCCAAAATAAGTAAAGTGAAAGAGAAAATCCCCACAAAAATGGGTCCTCAGTCGATCACCGAAATTTAAATGATGCTTTTTAAAGCAATTTGTATTTCTTGGAGAGCCCTTCAAACAGTTATGACTACAGTACGTATAAATTAAGCTTCTGGTGGTATAGAACGTGAAACTATTGCAAGGTGGCGTTTTCAACTCGAATTAATAATTGTGAAGTCTAAAATGACTTTCTTGTTTGTTACCGAGCTACAAGTCCCTCCCCATAAACCAACTTTTTTAAAAAAAAAAACACCGACCATCAGATCAGATCAGTTATTACTTCGACTCCGAGATGAAAATTGCAAGTTTTGACTCGAATTTTCGATCGCGATACAGTGCCACCTTAAAAGCTCCACGTTATAAAACACCCACAAACAGATCCATCATCAATAGTATCGATACAAAAAAAATATGGAGCGGTTTCCCAGAGACTTATTTCCAATTACTTTGGTACTGTCCTTTGCATCAGTTCAAGACAATTCAATATGCAATCAGGTACCCAGCTCCCCCTCCCTCCTCCCCACTTCCAAAAAAATTAGCACGAGTTTATCAACGCGTTTTAAGCTTTTTTGGTTTAATTTGTTGGACAGTAACCACGGTCGCTTTGGTTTCACGAATGTTATTTTAGACAACCGCTTAAAAAATATATTTCCTGAATCCTTTGTAAAAAATGGTGGCTAATATATTTCAATAATTCCGGCAAATTAAGCCGATTCCTTCCGTAGGTCAGGGAGTTAATGAAAACGCTATTGGTCTTTAAAACCAAATACACGACGACTTGAAGGTACTAAAACAAAAAACAAAAAAACTAATCAAACGGTTTGAGTTTCAAATATATTGCCACCATTTTTAATCCTAAATTTGACAATGAAATTCTTATCTTTAGTCGTCCCAATTAGATAATCCACTGACTCTTCACCACTGTCCATCCATTAATACCAATGAATTCCACTCCTGTTCGTCTTCCTTCATTTGGACATTTCTTCTCTCTAATATGAACAAGACAAAGAGAAACGTTAGGTCATGGCTAAACAGTAAACTGCTACAAGGCCTTTGGTACAACTAGTGTTTAAGATTTTACAATGTTACAGTGGTAGAGGTTTGTCGACGAAAAAAAACTTGGTAAAACCTAGTAGCATTGGACCCCAACCTAGTTTGGTTTACTCTAAAGGAATAATTTCTGTAGTGTAAAATAAATAAATGCATGTCCAAGTATACACCAAGCAGCGCCCAACTTGAACCCAACACGAACAACACGTGGTAACGGTTTTAGACTTTTACTCGCGCCGCACAGAACAAGAACACCAAGAAAATATAAAGCAATTTCGGCGTACACATCTTACAAATTTGAACAAAATTATTTCTTATTATTTATCGAGTTGTTCGTAAAACCACCGCGATTATTTGGTTTAGCAACAGAGGGACACGCAGCTCAAGTAGTTGCGAGCGAACGGCTGAGCGAACGTAGAAACTTAAACAGGATGTAAATTGTTCCGTTTGGCGTAGGGGCAAACATGCAAAACGTAAAACGTAACAGTAACAGCAATGTACACTCACCATAATTTTGAGATTTAAATGTTCCTGTTTCCTCTTCTTCCAGGAAAAACTTGGCGGCGTCTTCACACGTTCGCGAACTGTTTGGTTTGACTCTGAAATTCTACAAGTAGTCATGAATATGGATTAACAACTGGAACCAATCACTGACAAAAACGTCGCCGAATATTTTAACTATTTTAGTTCTTATGCAAATCTGTTGTATCGCTGCTGCATTTTTTTACCAAACATTGTCATGGCAGTAATAATTATCAGTGTAATTTAGGTGAAATTAATAAACTCGAATAACTAAAATAACTTGAACATGATGAGTATCAGTTTAACGGGTAGTTTTATTAACATGCTGCTAGTCAGTTGTGATAATTTTGTATCAAATCAAATTTTTACCAAATATTTGGAATAATTATGAAAGGAAAACTGTACTCACTTTTGCTACGATAGACTGACTTCTCAGAGTTTTTTTAAATTAAAATTATTCTATGTCAATGAAATCGTCCAGAAACTGGTTAAAATTGAAAGAAAAAAGGTTACCGGAATGAAAAAAATCATCAACTAGGGATATTGTCTTGATGTACCTACAAATTCTCACAACTAACATTGAATGAAATGCATGGCAATGAGTGGGAAGTATTGATATTTTCGAGCTTCCTGTCCAAAATAAAACTTTCAGTCTCTTTGTCAATTATTCCAGATGAATATATAGTACGTATTTGCTTATTTCTCTTCTCTCCTTGATCAAAATTAAAAAAGCTATGTCACGATATGTTAAGTCAATCTTTACCTTCAAATCGTTGAAACTGACCCCAAGAGCCCTACATTCCCACTCGTGAATACTAAAGTAAAGCATGGCTAAAATGGAGAATATATACTCTAAAAGTAAAGAACTGTATGTTTTTGAAACCTTACCTTAGAGCTTCCTTTTTTAGGCTTCAAATACTACCGTTCGGATATAGCAACAGTGCAAGTTCAAGTACTTCTGTTAGCTAGGGTTGGTTTGCATAGAAGAATAACGTTTTGTGAATTGACATTTTCTCTTCTTATTTACCTGACTGGAAAAGTGACGGGGTGGGGATGGAGGCAGGGGGGCTTATTCTGATTTTACTGGAAAGGTGGGTGCTTATTTAAGGGGTACTTGGCATCAGGTCAGATTGAGAACACTAATAAAGTAAACACAACAACTTTGTTCAAGAAATGCGTTAGAGAACAATTGAACATAGTCGCTTACTGGAGGTTGTTGCGTACAAGAGGTCATAGCACACTGGATACTCTGTGGAGTTATTAGTCTGCGCACAGGTCACCAAAGCGTATTATGAGAGTTTGTATGGAGCTGAAATTCGATCGAAAATAATTTTCACTTTTCTTTCGAAAAGTTGTAAATAATGTGAATTAAAGTGTTAAAACCTCACCTGTTGTCTTTTCCTGTGTTTTTATCGCTTCCGGAGGCTGTTTAGGGCGAATTTCGACCTACGGTCGAATCTGCCACTGTAGTGCCTCCGGAAGCGATGAAAACACAGGAAAAGACAACAGGTTAGGTTTTAACACTTTAATTCACATTATTTACAACTTTTCGAAAGAAAAGTGAAAATTATTTTCGATCGAATTTCAGCTCCATATAAACTCTCATAATACGCTTTGGTGACCTGTGGTCTGCGTAGCAGGCGCTTTCTCGTCTCTCTTCCCTCGTACGCGCTTTTCCAACTCGCGTGTATTAGTTTCTGAGGCTTTGAAGCTTACAGGTGAATAAAAACATCTACATTTGCTTTTGTTGATTCAATAATTCATGTTCAAAGGATAATAAAGATAAAATATTTCACGTGTATAATTCTAAAATAATGACTAAAATAATGATGAAAATATGTGATTTTGATTAATCTCTCTAATACAGTCTTTCTAGTGTAAAACCTCACTTTAGTCAGAACGCCCATCAAAAGTCCTCGATAATTAACCCACCCACCCTTTAAATGTGCTAAATAAGATTTCGACAAAGTTTACGATCGAGATAATGCAACCAGCGGTTTCTCCCTTTGGCGTACGTACTGCAGGGTGGCCTCGGGGCTTTGCAGGGTTTCCTGTGACTTGCATCACGTTCTCGTCGTATATTGCGCTGATCTTTTCGGATCAATGAGCTTTGCAGATCCATGAACTGATCTTTGCAGATCAATGAGCTGATCTTTGCGGATCAATTGCTGTATTGCTCAAGGAGAATATTTGCGGATTCTGACTCCCATCCCTCGACCCACCCACTTGGTTCGTGGGTTTAGCTCCCAAGCTCATCTATTGTAGCCTGCGTCGCAGACGGACTTGACCTCCGGTAATGTCCGTCTGCGACGCAGGCTAATCTATTGATGACAAGTATTATAATATGCTCTGAGGTTTAAGACGCAAAATCCCTTCCAAACATAAGCCCAGCCATATTTGAAACGGAAAAAGTCGTACTTTTAGAAGGCTGCAATATATTTAATTCAGTAAATATACAACATTCATGAAAAAAGGAACTTTTATTGTGATTTTAAAAATATTATTGCGTCCTTTAGGCTATATTCACACGGGACCGGCTCCAAATGGCTCCTTTTGCAGGACCTGCAAAAAAGCAGGTCCATGAAATTTTGGAAACGTTCCGATCCCAAATTGGACCGATCCTGCGTAAACACTTAGACCGATTCATTTTTGTACCGGCAGCGAAATTTTGGCTGTTCACGCGAAACCGGTTCAAAATGGATCCGGTCCGAGACCATTTCGCGTACTCTGCGCGTGATCACGGTTGAAAGAGCTGATCGGTTCTAGACGGACCGGTTCCAGACCGGTACCGTGAGAACAGACTCTGGTCTGTTTTTTAAACACAATTCCGATTCATTTACAATTGAATAAATAATCAATGTTTTTTTAATAAACTATTTTGCAAGAGTGGGAGCATAATTACAATTAATGACGATGTACTCTGTTTTCGCACTTGTGTTAACTTCCTAGTAACTTTTTAGTACTCTTTTTTTCACTATTTATATATTTTTGTAATATTATGTTAAGTAATTTGTTATACTGCACTGCACAGCATTGCATTGCACTGCACTGCAATGCAATGCAATGCACTGCATCGTAATTGCTTTGTGTTCCACTGTCACTGGGTGAACCTGACTAGATAACCTCAAGGTTTTTCACGTTCGCCTCACTCAATTTTTGGCAATCCTCAACAATGAAATTAAAGTGCTACTATTTATTTGCATTGTGGAATAACGGTTGGTTTGAAGAAGGATTGATACTTCTAAGTAAACCTTTGGAAAATGCTGACAACTCATTCAGTAATATCAAACATCTAAGGCCCAATTTATACATCGCATTTCAGTCGCGTCGAATGTAATTCAAGCCGCAAAAATCTCGCTGGTATTACTTGATTTCACTACGTTGCAATACACCATGGAAGCAACGTGTTCTACTTTGCTGTTTGTGTGAGCATGCGCTGATTTAAAGCAATTTCAGCGAGTTTTCTGGGACTTGAATTACATTCGACACGACTGAATTGCATGCGACGTATAAATTGGGCTTCAGAATCAAGCTTCATCGCTAATGCAAGTGATCAAAGAAATTAACGGAGCGGTACCCAACCTCATGCGCATGCTCTGAGATTAAATCGATATTCCATCCTTGAATTAATTACTGCAAAAACGTTATTTGGAAGAGTGCATATGAGATGTACATGAACGCCAATTTGTCTTAAGAAAATCATAGTAAAAGTTTTCTCTGCTGTCGCAAATTCTCATACGTACACGCGCGCATGCACCGCCTTTGCCCTGAAAACTTCAAACTAGTTTGCACTTTGAACAAGCGTCTCATCATGAGAGCTATCCACGGGCCTTGGAAGCCTTGCCTGGACGTTTCTTTCGTTTCCGCTTAGCGCCCGTCACAAGTCCATGTTTGAAAGTCATGTTCATCAATTGACTCAGTTTCATCGGAGTGGGAACCACCTGCATGGTTGATAAGCAAAGATAGGCAACATGAATTAATACAGAGGTCATCCTCTCTTGGATATCATCAACGCATAAGGGGAAACAGAGTAACTTTTGATTGTCACTGGAAATAAATTGTGTTTGCTTTGGTTTAGCGTTTGCTAAGCTCTCTAATTGATAAAAATCACGTGGAACATGATCTGACCAATCAGAGCAAACATGCTATCTTTTCAACCAATCGATCAGAAGTAAAACCAAAACCGTAGTCGTGTACGCGTGTTTTCCCGCGCTTGGCGCCGGTCACATGATTTTGTGTCGAGCTTTGATTGGTTCATTGCGTCAATTGCGTTTGCTGTGATTGGTCAGATGTGATGACATAGGTTTTGACTTTACGACAGTCAGTAGAAACCGCTGTAAGGTGTCTGATGCAAGTAATGGCGAAACGTGTGTTGGTCACATAAAAGCTTAATAATATTACCTCAGGTTGAGCCTGTGTAGTCCGTCTTGTTGCTGCCAGACAATCAGGACACGTGATCGAACCTTCCTGAACGCACTCAACAGCGGAGTAAACATGACCTGCAGGAGAGTGAGAACGAGGAAAGAATGAAATTTACCGACGTGTGGATGGGGCTAACTGACAACTAACGAATGACCCAAAATTTTACTGAAAAATGAAAAGTGACCTGTCATTGCAACCGACAAAAATGGCCTGACATACTTACTGGAGCAACCTTTACAGACAGCTTTATATTGACCATCGATACTATTAAACTGCTGATCAGACGAAACAAGCGTCACTCTCAAGACAAAGATGACGGCAGACAAGCTTGTTGTACAAGACATCCAGAGAAATTTAATAACGCGAATTTTTTTATTTTTTTTTATTTTTTTATTTTTTTTAATAACGCGAATTTTACATATACATTAACACCTCCAGTCAGTTATGGGTATTATATCTAATCAAATCTAGTTGCAAGAGGTACATTTAAAGCATCAGTGGGAGACGCAGTGGCCTAATGGTTAGCGTGTTGGACTCTAGATCGAGCGGTCCGGGGTCATTGTGTTATGTTCTTGGGCAAGATACTTTAATCACATTGCCTCTCTCCACCCAGGAGTATAAATCGGTACCGGCGACATGCTGGGGGGGGGTAACCTGCGATAGACCAGCATATGCATCCCATCCAGGGGGAGTAGCAATACTCCTACTCGATTCATGCTACATAATCCGGGATAAGCTCCCGCAGTTGTGGGCCACTAGGCTGGGGAAGACTTTACCTTTAATGCATTTATACCAGGGTCCTTGTGTGAAATTCCTTGTCTTGACAATCATGTCGTTCAACTCTGAACCACAATTGGTGACCTCCACTTCCTTAGAAAGCCTGTGTCCCTGTTTGATTCTGTTGATGTCAGCCATAAAATCTTTCATTCTCTGATGGTCTGAAAGGAAACAAACACTGATCAGATCATACAACTAATTCAGTTATACGTGTATTTAGCTAAGTAATAAAAACAGACGTCTATCTGCGTTCGCTCAATTCATCTCTCGCAGTAGAGAGAGATTCGATCCGAAAAATCCTAAATTCCATACTGATGACGTGGTTTTACAGAGATCCGCGAAGTGTCTCTCTGATTGGTTGTTTCTTGCGCGCCAAAATTAATATCCAAGCAACAACCAATCAGAAACGCCACACGGATTTGTCTCAAACGTCTCTCTCATGGGTGATGAAATGAAAGCGCGAAAAGCCAGAGACGTCTGTTTAGTAACAAGTCTGCGCTCGGACCAAGGTAGCCCACGCCACTGGAGCGTATCCCGGTTTCTATAGCATGAAACTGATGACTGGGAGTATTGCTACTTCCCCTGGATGGGATGCTATAGTCCATCGCAGGTTACCCGCGGCATTTTATCACGTTCAACTTGCCCTAACAGTTCACAGGTACCCATTTATTACTCCTATATTCTAGTCCACTGAAGAAACACAACACAATGACCCCGGCCAGCGCCATCGTAAAGTGCGTTTGTGTTAAGCTTATTCTTAGGTAGGTAGGTAGGTAGGTAGGTAGGTAGGTAGGTAGGTAGGTAGGTAGGTAGGTAGGTAGGTAGGTAGGTAGGTAGTAGGTAGGTAGGTAGGTAGGTAGGTAGGTAGGTAGGTAGGTAGGTAGTATCTTTATTTATAGAGGGTAGCACGTAATAGCGAGGCTAATAAACTTGTGGCCCTCTAATAAATATTAAGACATTCCTTTTTAAACGTGCTTTTAACTTGTAACTTCTATATTTTAGTTTTTATTTCTTAATATTTATCTACTACATTGTTTGTAAATTTTGTATATATTATCATTTTTTTATTATTATTTTTTTCCTTGTAAAGCGCATTTGATCATGATATGAATTTGCGCTATATAAATTGTAATTATTATTATTATTATTATGTACATGTATTTACCGATTGCTTCTCCTGAATCCAGCGCACTCCTGAGAGAGTCTACACTCCTCGAATCTTCAGGACCAAGACCTTTGATGCAAACAAGTAGCTTTGTTCTTATCAGCTCTCCTTCAAATTCCTTGAGTTCCTGCTCACTGAAGCAATCCCGTCTTCTCATTATTCGTGACGTGAGAATATTTATCTTGCAGTATAGCTCACTGCAAGTTTCATTTGTGATCTTGTGCTTCGTGATTAGACTTCCAAGAAACTTCAGAAAAGTAACTTGGTTTTGACACTTATTGAGTTCTTCAGATGTAAGGCGACCGCCAGTGATTGACTGATCTATTTCCTCAATCACTTCCTTTTGAATCCCCTTGATTTCTTGCACTTCTTTTCGAATCCTCTGTATCTGCTTTCTACTTGCAACGTCAGAAAGGAAAGCTCGACGCTTCACAGCTTCGAGATCTGCAAGGATCTTCTTAACGACATTGCCATACCTGCGACCATATAGAATTGGAGCGCTGCACGTTGGGCATCGTTTGTACTTGATTTCAACATCTTCATTTCCATCTTCTAAATCAGCTTCATCCATCCATCTGTCCAACGTCTCAACTTCAAACACATGACCACAATCAACCAGTTCCACGAAAATTGCTCCAGGTTCGCTCTCTCTGAACTCAACCTCCTGGCAAACTCGGCATTTCTTCGGGCAAACTTCGCCACAAACCCCAACACACGAGTGGCCGCACGGTAACTGCTCCGGACACGGTTCGTCGCATCTCGGTCGGTTACAGATCTCTCCGCAAGGCTTCGTGCACTTCTGGTGTGGACACTGCCATGTACATTCGTTTGCACATGGTTGGCAAGGATGACCACAGTTCCGTCTGCATACCTGGTGATCGCAATAGTTACTGCAGGGTTCTGAACAAGGTGGGCAGGTACGAACACAGTTATCCTTACATGTATGACCACAGAAGAGTGTGCGGCTGCACTTAGACTCGCACGGTAAATGAAGGCGCCCTCTTGACATCGATTGCAGTAACCTGTTGAACATTTACGACAAAATGTTACTAAATTACGATAATGTTCTACACTGATGATTCTCCGAGAGCCTCAGGGCCTATTTAAATGGAGAAAAGTTGTCCCTGGTAGGAGGGTCACCCTCCATACCGAGCCACCCTGGGCGAGAGAACTACTCATACATTTCTTTCTAAATAGCAGCGAAACGTTTACACGAGAAATCGCAAAGTTGGCTCGGGGGGTAGGGTGACCCTGGGTGGAGGGTCACTCGCTTTGAAAGTAGGATGACCCTGTGGAGCGAACCAATTTCTTTCTATACAAACACTTTGGCTGTTTGTACCTCGCCTACCAGGGACAAGTCGGGACATATGGAGCATGCGCGAACCCGAGAGGGCCACGTTTTGGCTCGGTCAGCAGAGACAACCTTTTCATATAAACGCTCGGTAAAAGATGACTTGGAAGGAGGGTAACCCTCCTACCAGAGAGAACTTTTCTCCATGTAAATGGGCCCTCAGATATTTCCCTGGAGTCTCGTATGTTTTGACAGCGGGAAGGAGAAACTGATCCCAGGTTATAATAACCTAGACATATAAGCTAAGTCACGGATGGCGCATCGTGAAATATTAATCAGTCTATTATTTTTCAGGTTTGTCGTTCGCAATCCGTTTCAATATTGCCAAATGTCAGGCATACTTATTCATTTTTGGTTTAGTATTACCTCTTTGGAGTTTTTCTTCGATGTGAGAGTATTTTATACACCGGAAAAATTACTGAAAATGTAAAACGACGAAGGTACATGAAGGCAAACTTGAAACAGGTTCACAGTACTTCACTGACTGTTGCAACGATTGTTGCGTCAAAAGGAACGCTCTGATCTAACAACAGTTACCTGAACATGGATGACCGCACTCTAATGCCCCACACTGCTCTTTGCAGACGATGTCACTAGAAGCCACACAACACTGTACTTGATTGACATGACCACAAGGGGATGCTTGTTTTGACACCAACTCCATGCACTTGAATTTGGCGGGATCTACGGAACAGGGCATCTCTTGCTCGTGATTACATACAGGGATGAGCTTTGGAACTCTCACCATGCACGGACCACACTCTTCGCTGCAGGTCCTGGGACAGTTATGCTCAAGATCACAGATACGTTTGGTGCAAGGCTGCTGGCAAGCGAATCTCTCTTTATGCTCGAGATCTGCCGGGTGACACACCTGGTCACACACATGACCACATTCCAGCTCCATCTCGCATGGTTCTGTACAACCTCCCTCTGGGGCGTTTCAAAGTCCTCAGCACATGATGCGTGAATCACGTTTTGGGGGTGATTCTGACACACCAGTTTCAATTGGGGTCCCAGATTGTTTTGTTCGCGCATATCTGCGATGACTTTTTCCCAGAGATGAGGGTCTTCTCCAGCTAAAAGCGTAGCATTTCCAATGATGTAGAAGCCTTTCCGAGCTCGTGATAACGCGACACAAACTCTGTTTGAGATCTTGAGAAAGCCAATCCGTTCACTGCGAACAAGCGATAGAAGAATGATATCATTTTCTTCGCCTTGAAAGCTGTCCACCGCCGTAACGTGTACTCCTTCAAAAAACTTTTTGTCCGCGAACATCTCTCGTCTGAGTTTAAGGAGCTGTCCACTGTAGGCTGTCAGGATTGTAATCTGTTCTCGCTGGTATCCCTGTTGGATGAAGTAGCGGCACAGGGCTGTCAGGAATTCTGCTTCGTGAACATTCGACCTGCTTTTCCCTTCTGAAACAAAGTCCTGCATAAAAAAAAAGAAATAGAAAAGAAATATAGCCCAGTTGATTTAACCTTCTTGGTTAATAAAACGGTGAATAACACTATCTACCGTGGGAAAATCAGTTATAGCCTGTTCCAGGCGTTCGGATAGTGAGGAGCGACGCGAAGGGGAGGGCGCCTCTTCGATCGATCGCGTCGCTCCCAACTATCCGAACGCCTGGAACAGGCTAAAAATCAGATATCACTATCCACTATCCACTATCTGCTAAAACTCAGATCCACTGCCGGGATAGTGATTTCCCACTAATTTCTTCAGTTGGAATTTCAAACAAAATTCGTACACAAATTTCGTGCACTGCAATGCCCTAATTTACAATTAAAATAGTCGATTAAAAAAAACCTTCAATAAGCCTTTCAATAGTCAATCATAATTACGACGACAACAAACGATCCCTTAAAAAAAAACAAATGAAAGAAACAAAATGGATCGAAATCTACCAATCAAACTCTGGACGTGACCTTTTAAACCCGTTGAAGTGAACTTCTGTTCCCTATTCCATCGAAATAGAAGTTACACTGGGAAGTTTCTGAAACTTTCCCTAGTTGAACATTGTGATGTAATGTTTCAAAATATAGAATAAAAAGAATAGGTCACCAGCCCCGCGAAAGAGATATAATCGACTAAAAATACCTCATAATTCCTTACAAAATCAACCAAAAAACACGTATTTTTCACGTTTTCAGTGATTATTAATTTTTCTGCACTGAGAATTGGTCTATACTCCTTGTATAGAAAGAAGATGAATTACTAGACTTAAATATGCGAAAAAAAATTATAGGTCACCACGCTCGTAAGTTACGAGAAAACGATCATTTACCTCTCTGGCGAGCATAGCCATAATGAAAAAGCCGCCAGTGCGCGCGCTAATTACGCGCGAAATTATGCGCAGAAAGGATGCGCAGTGCAATACTAAGGAATTGACCTTAAGTGATTGGCGGCAGCGAAAAACGCAACCGTTGATTGAGCAGAGTTCACATGTTATTGAAAAGCGCAGTAATGTATTACCTCTTTTTCATCGTGGTCCACAAAGAACAAATCTTGTTCCACGCCTTTTATGTT
Organism: Desmophyllum pertusum; assembly: GCA_029204205.1. Lineage (NCBI taxonomy): Eukaryota > Metazoa > Cnidaria > Anthozoa > Scleractinia > Caryophylliidae > Desmophyllum > Desmophyllum pertusum. The sequence continues at coordinate 2,497,769 of MU827782.1, forward strand.
TTCAAAATTCAACACAGTCTCGTGGTTTTTCAGTTTTGGTGTGACGTATATGTGGTCCAACATCTTGGCGATTTCAGGTCGCATTCGGTGCTGTAAAGACAACCTCGAAAACAGCATTCCGTTCGTCACCATTCTCTCGAATAACGACACGTCCAGATTGTAGTTTATCTGGAGATCGTAGACTGTGGGATTGGGGCGGAGCTGTTGATGATCACCAATCAGAATCAAGTGCTGACATCCGGGAGTTAGAGAGGTTACAATGTGCGCCTCGAGCACTTCAGCGGCTTCCTCCACAATTGTAATCGCCGGCTGTATGTCTTGTAACAGGCTGTGATACCGTGCAGCACCTTAATGCAATATGAAAATATTTAACATGGTATGTGGTATGACTAGCAGTGGAAAATCGCATATGTATAGAGAGGCATTGGGAGAGTAAAGTGTCTTGTCAAGATATAACTGAAGAAAATGGAAACTGGGGATTGTACGGACCGGAGTCCATTGTACTAAACCATTAGCTAACCACGCCTCCTGCACAGCGAACTACAGTTACCATCAAATTCTACTTGTCCCTTAATTTTGAAAAATAGCAACTTCAAGACCTAGGTATAAGAAATGCTGTACATCTTATTTCTTCTGCAGAAATCAACAATAATTTATTACTCAATTGACTGATTCGACTGATTTGAACCCATAATAAAGCTAATATAATGCAAGCTTAGCTTGTTTGTGAAAACAGTAGAACCCCGATTTCTCGAAAACCCCGCCGGATAACTCGAACCAAAAGTCGTTTCCCTTGGATTTGTTTCACTGTAATTTTACCCCGATATTTCGAGCTTCCGATTTCTCGAACCAATTTTCGTTTCCCTGGAGGTCCGAGAAATCGGGATTCTCGCAGCGGCGCTGTATATATTACCTGTGGTAGTCATTCCAATCACATTTGCGTTTTTAAGGATCTCGTATTCTTCTTGTCTCCTCACTTCTTTCAGCTCATCTACTTTATCATCAAACATATCTTGGAAATCAGCGATAGCTTCGTCACAACTCTTACGTGCATCACAAACCCATCTTCGGTAAAGACGCCAGCGGTCTTTCTCTGGCAAATTCCACACATCATGTATCTAGAATGACATTCAACATTAAGTCTAGATCTGTAAGTTCATTCCAAAAAATCAGAACAGCCGCACAAGCACTTAGGTGTAACGTTTATGGAATCGGATGTGCCACTGTGCCATTGAGTTCTACATGTATGTGAGTGACCGTAGACCTCTTTGGCTGACAGCCAAAACAGGTGCCACTTGTCTTTTATCTATTATAGAGTTTTCTCGATTTAGAGTCGAGCCCCTCCCGATCCACCAGGAGAAACTGTAAGTAAACGTCCTTTTTCAGTGTTAACTATAGAAACAGCTATACAGACGAGTGTCTGAGGAGCTGTTTACATGGTGGGAGGTTGGATAGTTTTCTGCAGTGATTCTATGTACACGTGAAGGGTTAAACTGGTCCCTTGAGCTCGGCGCTAAGATCAACCTACTGCTAGCACCTGACCAAGAGAGACAGGATGATCCCATAGCACAAGGGTAAACTTATAACGTGAATTAAATGCTAACAAAATGACCCCAAAATATACCTTTATTTCTAAGCCGTCGTCCATGAACCTCTCTATAACGGCCACCCTGGAGCAGAATTAACTAGCCGTTGAAGGGAAGTTCAGTAAGAGTAAAGTGTATGTATTGACGGTTGTAGAGAGATGGTCGTTAGTGGAGGTTCGACTTACACAGACCAGTGTCTGAAGGAGATGTCTAAATAATTACCTTGGTAGCTTCTTCTTCACTCATCACGTCTTCTCGGTTAAGTTCTCTCCGAATAATTCGTTTGATCTTTTGCTTTATTCGGTTGGGATTCTGAAATTGCCAGTCGCCGCTTTGAATACCTTCTTCTGCACACCTCGGAGTCGCATACGGATCGTCCGTGCTCAAATAATCCAATGGAGGTCTGGAACCAAACCTGATGACGTCATCCGTGTCGAGAATCCTTTGATCCTGCATGACGTCAGCATCGAATTTAAAATCAAGAGAGTTTCCTTTGTTATCATCTTCTCCTTCATCTGTTTCGCTGTTTTCGTCTGCGTCTTCGTCACTTTCCACATATAGGAGTTCCTCGCTGAGTTTGTCTCTTCCTGTAAAGAGAGAGTGTGAATCCATATTACTTGTGGAAGTAATACCAGTGATATATGCGTTACTAAGGATCTCTTATTCTTGTTTCCTTTTTTTTGGCCGGAGGATGAAGTTATAATAAGCTTAAGTTTATTGTCAACTCTCAAAAAATATCTTTTTAGCAGCCACAAACTTCAACCTATGGATATGAATAAATCTCTAAGATTTGAGGGTCCTCACATATGGAATAGTCTTGCAGACGAAATAAGAACCACTGAAACCGGTTTAGAACAGAGCGAATACATATTGATGTGTGTGCGCACGCTGGACAAGCGTTACATTGGGCGAACAAGAAGAACGAGCAAACAGCTCACTTTAAAATATACTCGCTGAGGAGAAAGGTCCCTTATAATGCTAACTGTCATGCGAACCTCAACCTTGCCAACCTCAGGCGGTGAAATCCCGTCCTCGGAGACCCAGGGGCAGTTAGTGGGGCGAGCGAAAAAAACTGGCCATGGGTCTCCGAGGATGGTGAAATCCAAGAGGGCGACCACTCCTCCTCGGAAAGGCCTGAAAGACCTGGGAACCAGGATGCACGCCGGTTTCGCTTACCTTGTTGTGGAATGTTTCCAACAGCTCGAATGTTGTCAACTGTCAGTGCTTCTGCATATATGTGCAAATGAGATATTCTTCCTGCAAAGTAATACACTAGCCAAGGGCTTGCCACAGCACCAATCCTGATCGAGAACTGTGTCGCCAGGTCAAAGTTCTCCCCTATAGATACAGCTTCCACTTGATTTCCATTGTGCCACAGACGTGCCATTCCGGAGCTGTGATCGTAAGAGGCCCCGATGAAGTTCCACTCATTCATATTCAACACCGGGGCTCTCAAAGCGGGAGCGTATCCCATGAGATCTCTCCGGATGAAACAAGCTGTTAGCATTCCCATTTCACCGTAGCACCCATCGTGCCAGAGCTGAACACCACAGCCGTGAATGTCATAGCTAACGATTGGTCCACCAATTCCAGTGGGGAAAATAAATGCGAGTAACGTAATGGATCTTCCGGCGTCCGCAAAGCCACCAAAGAAGTTTGGAATCTCGATAAATGAGTCAAACGTCCCAGCAAGTTCCAGTGAGCCTCCTGGGGTCCCATCGACACCTGGGGCGTGTTGGACACGTGGTGATATGAAAGCTAACTCTGCTTGTGAAAAATACTCCAGGCCTCCGCATTCAGCATTGAAAGGAAACATGACAAGAGGCTGGGAGAAACCTGAAACCGAGAGCACATAATAAGTTCAATGGTGGCCTTGAATATAATTATGCAGCCAAAAAAAAGAGCAGTAAATATCTATTGGGAAGTTCATAACAGCATTACATGTTCCAGAGAATAAACAAACAAACAACTAAATTTTAAAAGAAGGTCCGTTTTCAGGCAAAGTTTCATTATTTATGAACCGTCAAGCAGAAGCTACCGTACAGCGCTCATTAAATAGACGTTTGATATAGTGATGACGTCGCACTGCACAGAGATGATTATCGCCTCTAATTAATTGGTTGTTACTTGCGCGCGAAAAATCCGGTAATTGAGTAACAACCGATCAGAGCCACTATACCGGATACCTGCATTGCTAAATCATCAGTACGGAATTTTCCAGCAGCTCGAGACTTGAGCCCGCGATAAGAGAAGTCAGTGTTTCTCAGGCTAGACGTGATAAGTATAACGGTAAGTCATGTTTCATAGCAACTTCTCTGATGAAAATGTGGATTTAGTCAAGTCTCCGAGACAGGTTCCAACCTGTTAAGAAGGAACAGATTCCCCTAGCTGGGATACTGGACCTTACCGTATTTTCTGGTGTACAAGTCGACTCCTTTCACATCCTTAATATTAACCCAAAACGTTAGGAGTAATAGTTTAAAGCCAAACCTCACTGGCACCTGTTTATGTCGCATTCGAATACAGTGGAACCCAGTTAATCCGACAATCAACGGGCCACCAAAATCTGATCGGATTAACGGGGTGGTCGGCGTTTTTTTATTTTTTTTTTTTAAGAAAATGACTACCATAACTTTAGTACGCAATTTTAAACTAGGTGGTCGTGAGGCGGGGTTCCCCTGTATCATGAATTTTCTAACGCCCACCCCACTCTCTTCCTTCCCCAACCCACTCAGATATCGTACCGTCTTGATAAGGGTCTGTTGACTGTACAGGAAGACCAAGCCACTGTGGGATGACGGACGCTCTTTCCCTCGCTGCACCAGAGGAACCCCTTGTTAGTGAATCATAGTGCTTTCGCGTCATGCTGTAATCAACAAGCTCATCCTCGTGAAACAGGTGTACATTTCTTGTCAGTTCCTCCAGCATTCCGTCGTGACATTCAATCATTTCCGACAAATTCTTCATTTCTTGTCGGATCTCGCCAAAGGCTTGTCTGATATGTGCAGGCGTCAGGCGTTGCTAAAAGATATATAGATCACTGTTAGATTGTGTGGATGAGCTAACACACAAAGGTTGTGTTCGAAAAATGTAGGGCAATATTGAATAAAATGTAATTTTGAGTAAGAAATAATCGATTTAACAGGAAACAAAATGGTGTTGTGTTTGTGTTGTTTAAAGTAAGTAATGTACGAAACCGAAAATAGCAAGCAAGCGAGTCACTTTGTTCAGTCAACCAGCCAGCAAACAGCCACTCAATTAATCAGTCAGTCAGTCCGTCCGTCCGTCCGTCCGTCCGTCAGTCAGTTAGTTAGCCATGGCAGTCTGTCCTGTCTGTTAGTGGGCGGACAGGCGCTCGGTCGGTTGGTCAGTCAATCAGTACATAAGTCAGCCTTGTGTTTTGTAGACTTTTTTCGAGTTAGCATGTTTCATTTGAAGTTAACAGAGATATGAATTTACTATCGGTTACCTCAATCATGTCTTTTTTCAATTTCGAGAGGCTGCATTCTTGTATGATCTCGCTCTTACTCCGTCCCCCAACACGAACAACTCCTTCTGGATAAAATGCGTGGATTCCTTCCAGAAACTGGTCCAGAGCGTGGTTGGTGTAGCAAACCACAAGGATGGGACTTCCCGTCTTGTTCCAAGCACATTTGTTATGCAACAGAATCTGGGCGATCTGCAAAACATTTAACAGTAAAAATAGTAATGTTACGGTAAATTCACAGTACGATGAAAAGGTATGCAAGAGGACTGATAGAAACGTTTAGAATATTTGTCGTCTCGTTTTAATTTGTTGAATAAGCCACCATAATTGTACAGTCAACTCTCTCTTAACGGACACCTCTATAAGACGGACACCTCTATACGACGGACACCTGGTGTTGGTCCCTGCGTGCCGTTTTCAGTCATTTTACTGCATCTAAACTCTCTATAAGCCGGACATCTCTCTAAGACGGACAGTTGGTGCCGGTCCCGATGGTGTCCGTCTTAGAGAGAGTTGACTGTAGACCCATAAAATACCGATAATAAATATTCCAAAATATCTGCAAACACAGGAGGGAGCGGGGATGATGTAACCATTACCTTTGCCTCGCTACAGCATGATCATGGTGGGCATGTGATTTTGCATAGAGCGGTTTTCAATTAGGTGTCGTAAAACCAAGACCAAAGCAATCACAATGGCCAAGCACAACAAAAGTAAAAACGAAATGAACCAATGAAAACTCGAAACCAATTCACGTAACCGACGCCAAGCGCAGGAAAACGCGAGTGACCAAGTCGAGATTGGTTTTGGTTTTTCATCTGATTGGTTGAGAAGGTGGCGTGAGTTTTTTTAAACCAATCATAGAGTGTAGAAAAACAAAACCAAAGCAAATTCGGATTACTTTCCCACACTCAAGCCTCTACCTTTCTGAAGGTTGATAATTGAAAGATCCTATTTATTTTACACCCCAGATCGTACAGACGAATCTTCAGACAGATTCCAATTACCTTAATCCAATGTATGTCTTTCCAGTGCCCGGTGGTCCCTGAATGACTGCAAACTCTTTGGTCAGCGCCAACTGTAAAGCGTTGAACTGTGACTCATCTAGTTCCAGATCCTTTGCAGACGGCCAGGAGGCTGGGTTCAAAACTGACACCATAGATCCTGTGTTGTAGCAAAAAGATTGAAATTGAATTTTACGAAATGTCGACCGCTGTTATTAATATATTTGCGCTAGATTTGCAGGTCTCGGTTTATAACAAAACACTGGCTGAATCGTAAGCTTGAATTGAAGTGTATTCATCCTATGCGAATGAAGTTTTCCCCAATCCCACACTACTTTGCACAACACCATTGCTAAAGGTCTGACAAAGAACGATATCCCGAATCGTATTCCTCTCTGCCAATCTGTTCTTTGACTATTGAATATCATAGCAGAGCTATTTATCCTTGTTTTTTCAGCTTACCAGAGACTTTAGATCCGCAATGATTATTTCTTTCTTGGAGACAAGCAGAACTCGAACTGAAAAAGAGAGGAATGATTTATAAGTAACGAACATTTCATAGATAACTTCTGAACATTTGAAACTATTACTTGCAGTTTTTCGATACTATCAGCATACATTAGATAATTTGGGCGGAAGAATGATCACATTTCGTACACACCAAGACATCGTTATAGACTTTTACCGAGACACTTTCAAATTCTGAGAATTCTACGAAGGAAGTCACTCACATTTTCACCCCTTATTTTTGCAGATGCCATAACAATTTATCATCACCCTCTTCTTCTCCATTTTAGTGAGAACGTCAGCCAAACAGCCAGTCAGAGGTCAGACAGTCTGTCCGTCCGTCCGTCCGTCAGTCAGTCCGCCGTCAGTCAGACAGACAGACAGACAGACAGACAGACCAGACAGACAGACAGTCAGTCAGTCAGTCAGTCAGTGAGTCAGTAGAAATCAGTCAGTCAGTTACAATACGTCGAACAGTTATACGTGAAATTGGCTGATTTCTTCACTTACGTGTGATCATGAGATTCTTCGTTCGGCATGATGACAGAGAAATCAAACACCACTTGCTGGCCATCAGGTTTCGTCAGATAGGATGGTGGCTGGACATTGTTCTGACACTTCACAATATATCTCTAGTTAACCAAAATGTAAAGAAAAATTTGTTTAGTCACAGGTTTCACATTAGCTTAGTCGATTGAGCGATAGCGCGGGGATGGTGAATATAAAATTAAACTCCAAAAAGGGAGAGAAGAACGCTACACGCCGTTAGCATGCTAATATAAAACACCGCAGTCGTAGGGAGCATTATATCTGCAAAATACGGATATTTTTTAGCTGTACCTGAAGAGGAAATTCTCCAGGAGGCATCATTTTCAGTCCTTCAAGCACTGGACGATACGCCTCAAAGAAAGCTATGGACTCAACCATTTGACACAACTCCCCCGTCCGCAGTCCAGCATCACTGGCAGGCGACACAAAACGTACTTCAATTTGGCCCTATAAGATTCAATAAAACATTAGACATTTTACAGCACAAAGATGCTCATATAACCCTCACAGAGAAAAGCGTTAGAGAAAAGCGTACCAGGGCAAAAGCCATTTTACTCTCTTCTCTCCGTCGAGAGCAATAATCCTGGTCCAAAGTTTTGGGGCACTTCACAAATGGTTGTAGTCTTCACCTCCCCCTCCCATGCCCCAATACAATGTATTTTCTATCCAACTTAGCCACAATATGTCAACTTTGTTTTTTGGGGAGGGTTGGCTCAAAAATTGAATAATGAATTAATATTCTAAAGAGCTTGTCTATGGGTATATTTTGTTAAGAGGCCCAAGGACGTTTGGCCAGGATTGAAGTTCAAGGATCAGATGGTTGACCAGTTCTCTTACACTATAAACTCACGTTCCAAAGTTGTTTCCTTTGGCTCTGATGCATCGTGTTTAATTTCAGAGACCTAGTAGTATATAATTTCCGAGTACTGAAATAAACATCTGAAATATTTGTGGCACATGTCGTCGATCATAAAGTAAGTATACCAAGAATCTCCAATATTGAAATAAAAACAGTTTAAACTTTGCAAAACTGAACTTCTACCTTAACATGGGAGTCACCGAGTACATTTTTAGTTGTATGCTCTTAAAGCGAAAATTGCTTTTGACAGGTTATACTGTTTATATGGTAACCTGTTGTGTACAGAAGATAACTCGTTCACCATACCAATGACATTCGTTTGTCGCTTAGTTTGATACCATCACAATACAGCAACTGATATAGGGTGGTATTATCGATTTATCAAAGCACAAGGGCTGTAAACCGTTTTGAGTCACCATAATTTAATTCCTTTATCCAGCTGCTAACCTTTCTTATATCCTTGAGCTCTCTAGTGGCAACGGTGGCAAAAGCAAAGGTCTTGAAATTGTCCTTCGTTAGACACAGTAGTGATCCGAATATGAGCCTTTTACTGTTCTCCCATTGCACTCGACGGAAACTTGTGATGTCAAACCTGATCTTGTATGCCACTCCGTTGGAGGTACATACTGGATTCAGTATCCTCACATTTTCGTAGACTCTGACATCCTGTAAGCGATCATTACTGTCAGTGTCTATGGCCATTAACTGTTGGATTCCATCACGTAGGGGCCTTAAGAAGTCTTCGCGAAGGAGCCGGAACTGGACATCCAAATAATGTTCCTCGTTGTTATAGTGCCCTTGGATTTTGTTCTTTCTGAGAAAGCGCTCTTGGTCCTGGTCTTGGTGTGCAATAATGTCCTCACGCGTCGGAATGATGCTCAGCTCGCGAAAATTCTCGGGCGGTTTGCTATTGTCATCAGTAATGGCTGAAAATACACAATGATAAAGAAATTAAAGTTTCTGTTTTTCTGCGCAAAATATAGAAATTACTCCCATGGAAAGTGCCTGCCTATAATTTGTATTCACGAGTCGTAACTAATCATAAACGAACGAGCGAGACTTCAAGCGAGTGAGTTTATGCAGTGATTGGCCCCTACTGTATGAAAAGTACTAGTACGTGCAAGTTAGTACACGCACTAGTACTCATACAGTAATTTATTTCATAGGTGCTGATAACAAAACAGCTTGATATATGAGGGTGGCGAAACAGTGATTTCAAGGCCACGAGTGCATTATTGGCCATTACAAGCATATAAATGGCCCTTCTCTTTCGATCACCATTAATTTATGCAGCGGAAACGTCAATATATGAGCAAAATGGTTGATATTAGAAATCAAAGACAAGTGTCAGCAGTTGGCTCTAAAGCAAATTAATAAAGATTACTTATTAAGCAAATTCGTCTTGGTACATGAAGACACAAAATAAATATGACTACGTTACCAGCTCTGGCAGGTGGGCTCCTTCGTTCTGTCTTCTGTGCAGTTGGTGTGATTTCCTTTTTCTTTCTCAACCTCATTAGCTCTTGTACAGTGGAAATTATACCTTTATCCAAGAGTTTTCCAGAATTTACGACACTCATTGTAGCACTATGCAGCTTGACTAATGGTAATTGTGGACATGCATTCGGGAATCTGCTGACAATTTCCATCAGCACTTTTGCTATGTCCCTGATTGTTTCCAAATTAACATGCTTGGTTTGAGGCTCTTTCGATTTCTTTCCGACTAGCTGGTCGAGTACGGGTCCAACCCTTCGAGTAAGAAACCAGGATTTTGATAAGATAGTGAACAGTTGTGTTAGACTGGAATGGACTCGCAGTCGCAAGCTTTTGCAAGAAGTTTCACCAAAAGAGTAACCGCTTCATCTTTGACTTTTTGTTTCTTTTCAAACAGATGAGCCGAGGTTAACCAATTAACAATTTCGTCTGGAGTTTTGTTGAAGAGATCTTTCATTGCTTCAATCGTATGACACTTTAATTGAGATCCGGCTTTGTTACTTGTTTGCTTTGCTTTCCTTTTTTTACTCCTCGAATCTTCCTCAGGAACAATCTCAGACCGATTATCTATGGTTTCGTTCTCTGTTGTTCCAACTTGCACATCGTTTTTCGAAGAGTTATTGTTAAGTTCCAAGCCAGCAATCTTTCTTTCGTTTCCCACTCTTTTCTCTGGAGTATGAATCCCTCCTTGTATTCCAATTTGTTCTCCTGTCATGTCATCTGGAGTATGATTCTGTGACGATGGAGTGTCGTCGTGTACAGCAATTCTTTTGTCATCTTCTCGTCGTTCTCGCAGGCGTTTTTGGCTTCCGTTGCTAGTGTCATATTGGCTGCCACTTTCCAATTTTGTCGCACCATCCTGTAGAACATTTGTTGACAATGAGTTTTCTTCGCTTTCAATGGCAACCCTATCGTTTGCCTTATGTTTATTTCGTGGGCATCTCTTTCTTGTTTTCTAGTGGTATCTTGACTCCCACTTTCTTCTCCTATCGCACCATTCGGCTGACCACTTCGGGACGATTTCTTTTCATCGCTCTCAGTTGCGGCAATCGTTTTCATTGTTTCACTTGTGTTTTGTCGATCTCTTCGTCCTTGTTTTCTAATCCCATCCTGGCTCCTTCGTTCTTCTAGATCTCCTGTCGCACCACTTTGATGACCATTCTGGGACAATTTCTTTTCTTCGCTTTTTGAAGCAGCAGCAGCAATTTTGTTTGTTTCGGCAATTCTATTTTGTTGATCTCTCTGGCCTTGTTTTAGAATCCCATCTTGACTCCTGCTTTCTTTTCCGTCGAAACATTCTGCAGACCGTTTTGTGGCACCGTATTGTCGTTGGCTTTTACGGCTTTGGCTTTTTTGTTTGCTTCAGGTCCATTTTGCGAGCCTCTATGTCTTTGCTTCCAAATCCCATCTTGGCTCTTATTTTCTTCTCCGGTCGCACCATCATGCACACCATTTTGAGATGAAGTGCTGGCGTTGCTTGTTTCGGCCAAACGTTTGGTTCGATTTCGGCGGTTCGATTTCTTCCCTTGTTTTCGAATCTCGTCTTGCTTCCCACTATCTACCCCAATCGCACCACTCTGCATACCATTTTGAGACCATTTATTTTCTTCGTCCTCTGTGGCAACAGCTACATTTGGTTCACTTCTATTTTGTGGACCTCTTTGGTCTTCCTTTCGAATCTTTGTTCTTCCTTTCGCATCACCCTGCAGTCCATTTTGTGACAATGTGTCGACCTTGTCTTTTACGGCAACACTTTTATCCCCTTCAGGCCTTTTTTGCAGTTCTCTTTGTTCTTCCTTCCAAATCCCATCTTGGCTCGTAAATTCTCCTCCTATTGCACCATCTTGCAGAAAACTTTGTGGTAAAGTGCTAACGTTGCTTTTTACGGCACGCCTTTTTCGCAGGCTACTCCTCCCTTGTTGTCGAATCTCGTCTTGCTTCCCACTATCTACTGCGGTCGCACCACCCTGCAGAGCATTATCCTGCACATTGTTTAGAGTGGATTTTTTCAGCATCTCTGTTTGGCTACTGGCACTCTTTGAGGAACTACTTATGCCTTTATCCTCTGGACGTTTTCTCCAGCGACTAAATCTTCTGCTACGACTTTGAGCTTTTTCCTCCGGCTTGGTCTCTGTCTTTTGGTGTCTGTCTTCTTGGTGTCTGTCTTCTTGGTGTCTGTCTTCTTGGTGTCTGTCTTCTTGGTGTCTGTCTTCTTGGTCTCTGTCTAGTCTCTGTCTTCTTGGTCTCTGTCTTCTTGGTCTCTGTCTTCTTGGTCTCTGTCCTCTTAGTCTCTGTCTTCTTGGTGTCTGTCTTCTTGGTGTCTGTCTTCTTGGTGTCTGTCTTCTTGGTGTCTGTCTTCTTGGTGTCTGTCTTCTTGGTGTCTGTCTTCTTGGTCTCTGTCTTCTTGGTCTCTGTCTTCTTGGTATCTGTCTTCTTGGTCTCTGTCTTCTTGTGTCTGTCTTCTTCGTCTCTGTCTTCTTGGTGTCTGTCTTCTTGGTCTCTGTCTTCTTGGTGTCTGTCTTCTTCGTCTCTGTCTTCTTGGTGTCTGTCTTCTTGGTGTCTGTCTTCTTGGTGTCTGTCTTCTTGGTGTCTGTCTTCTTGGTGTCTGTCTTCTTGGTGTCTGTCTTCTTGGTCTCTGTCTTCTTGGTGTCTGTCTTCTTGGTGTCTGTCTTCTTGGTCTCTATCTTCTTGGTCTCTGTCTTCTTGGTCTCTGTCTTCTTGGTCTGCCCTTTTGTCGTTTCATTCTGAGCATTGTTTAATGGGGGTCTAGTATTGACGCTAGCAGAGAGCTCCGGATTTCGTGTTTTGTCACTGGAAGCAGAAGATGCAGTTCCTTGATTTTCCTCTCGTTTTTGCTTCTTCCGATGGCCTCTGCGGCGACGTGGAGAGTCTTCCATGTGTCTGAAACACAGAACGTAAGATAATAGCAAATGGCCTGGTAGGCTAACCAATGTTTTCAAGGAGAAATAACCTAAGCAAAAGGGGAACTATAAAGAATACTAAGGCGCTTTGCCTAACATGTTTTAAAATTTGTTTTGAGATATGGCGATAAGCCAGTAAGCAAGAAAGGTTATTCCTTATTTTTAAGGCGAAACCAAAATTTCACGAATTTGCACCGTGTTACTATAAATAAGAATAAGAGACGCGATGAAACCGCAAGCTTCAGTCAAGAGTTATTAAAATCAAAGGTTACTTTCCGTCATATGTCACAGAACAGCGTAGTTCGGCGTTTTCTTCAAAATTAGGTAATCCGCAAGTTGTAATATTAGTTTCTATTTCAGAACTCTCCTGGCCTCAGTATAAACGTAGGATAAACGTGAACGAGAAAAGAGATGTTCAATGCAACAGTCCTTTCTGTTGCGGAAGCACTCGCCAGCTGTTAGCTATTTTAAAATACTATATTATATATAGTTTTATGCCTAAAAAGCACTATTTCCGACGAACATCATACTTTGGCAAAGCCGATCTCCTCGACCAAAAAGCAAAATATAAATTATATAAATGTGTTTCTCAGTTAAAAAACAAAACATAAGCTGCGTGCAGATACGGAAGGTATAGTCAGAGAAAAAGCTAAAGTGGCCAGCACTAAACTTCAGTTTCCATAGCATCAAGGGCACCTGACGGATCAGTTTGTGTGATGAAAACTGGAGTTTTCATCAATTCATCAATTCAGTTAAATGGCTCGAACTTTCGTAATACAGGAAAATTATAATTCGGAGAGATAAAAATGTCGTTTTGGGTACGAAAAAAGGCCAGCTAGGATTTTTCGTACATGCAACAACAGCTGGAAAATTCGGGTAATAAGTTTCCGTTCCCTTACAGCGATCACCAGTCACACGCGACCCTTAGAGCAAAAAGTCCAAACGAAAAGTTGTGTTTTAGCTATAGGTGGACGTCAATCAACTCCGCCTCTGCGCTCCTGAAACACTTTTGAGCACTCGGTTGTATCCTTCCTCGAGAATATTTGAAATATTGTGTTAAAAACTTGCATTTTAGATTACAAACTATAATTTTTTATTTCTGTAGACCCCAAAAAACATTCGAAAATAATTTAGTGCGTGTCATATTTTGTGGTCATGCGAATGCATGGCGGTTGACAACCTCGATTCCAGGCTCTCTCTCCTTTTCCTCCCTTGACGTTGAGTAGAGAGACCCTGGTTGCGGCCGGTCACGTGACCACCCAAATTCTGGGTGGTAAAAAAATATATTCGGAGGGAGGGGTGGTAGAGTGTTAGAGTTGTTGCTGTGACAAATCTACCATGAGAGGGTGAGAGCGTTGACTCTGAGTCTCAACTCGCAGACGCAGCAGGTCTTCAAACAACTCGCAAGAAAAGAAAGTACCAAAAACGTTTGTACATATGGCTTTATGCTTACATGTGGTTATTCAAGCTTCTACAGGCTTTGCCAGGCCGAAGATCACTGCGATAATCTTTTCTCGGAAACTGCTTGCGTAATTCTCAGAACTGCACAACTACGACGATCGATCGGACGTTTTACAACGGAATTTTGTCCACGGAAGAAAGCCGATCATTTCAAGAATTAAGTTTACATGTAAGCTTGGTATGTGAACAGCTTTAAGGTAACGAGTTTAAGTGATCGTTAAATTGTATTCACTGCAAAAACTGCCGATGGAAAAAAATTCCTTCGTACACGTCCGTTTGACATATTTCGTGCCGTACAAGTTTGTTGATTTTCAAGGAACCGCTTCGAGCGGTTGTTGTTGTAAATTTTTGGACACAAGAAAACTATATTATGGTCAAACTAACACAGAATCAGTTAGAGAAAATAGTAAGCTACTCTTTTATCCTAAAATTTGGACTATTTCGCTCCAAATGAATTTGTAAATAAATGCCGTTGTGTTTTAATTTAGTGAGTTCGCAGGGTCAGCTGTGAACGAGCTCGCCAAGCTTATTGTTGTTTTCAAAGTTGGTTTGAGACCAAGGTGTCTGGTTTACAGCCTCGTTTAGCTTTACGATCATGAACCTGTCTACTAAGTGTAAAAGTGAATCTGAAGTCGATGGTTCATCGTTATATTAAATGAGCCGGTAGCTTATAAATTTTGTGTTCGCAAGGCGAATTTTCCATTCTCGTAATTTTCGCGCCGCTGCTTTTGTGGCTCGAAAACATCCGTCACGTATACATTTTCATGTCATGAAGTTGTAAAGAATAAAAACAAACGTTCCATACAAATAGCCTGTTTCACTTTTAACATAATCTTGCCGTATAAAATGCTGTTCCATTTTGAACCAAACTCGATTTGCCCCTTCGATCCCTTGGTTAGTAATTATTGTTCACCTTGACAAAACGGCCTCAAAGACCCACCCTCCCTGCGGTATTGTTGTAACCGCATAGTCACGTGACCAGCCGTAACCAGGGTCTCTCTACTCAACGACAAGGGAGGAAAAGGAGAGAGAGCCTGGAATCGAGGTTGGGCGGTTGAGAAACCCGACAAAATTCCTCATCAAAAATTCGATGGATCTTGAAAAATAGAAAATTCTGCTGTATTTACTGAGCGATTACCAGTCCAACGTACCTCAAATAACAAAACATAGATTTAGTGGACTTCAAACAGCTAGGTTTGTGACATGTAGCCAAAATGAATTTCTTTGACGAGCGATCGAAAAAATGCCGGCAAATTATCAAAACAGGATTCTCCGATAAATATCCATCGAATTTGTAACGAGGAACGTAATCAAACCACTTCTGATTTATTCTTATGTAGGATTTTAAATATATTAGTGTTCAAACCGTGAAGTTTCGAGTAGCTTTTAGCGCTGTACATGTGGCGATTGACGTCCACCAAAAACACAACTTTTCGTCTAGACTTTTCGCTCCGACAACAAGTGTTTCTAAGGGGCGGACCATTAGATATCCCGGGAGGGGGGGTAAAAAAATTCCAGTGCATGATATTTTTTTCCAGCCTGAGCCGTCTGCAGGATTTTTTTTTAGGAGAGCAAGCTCTGCACAAATTTTTTTTTCACAGATCTTCTTATATATACATATGTTCCAGTTTGCTTGCAGGAATTTTTTTTGATGGTCAGCTGCTTGCAGGATATTTTTTTAGACAATTTTCCTTTGCAGGAATTTTTTTTGGGTAATTGTCACCCCCCCCCCCCCCCCCCCCCCCCCCTCCCGGGATATCTAATGGTCCTCCCCTAAGAAAGATTGCTTCCTACTGCTTCAGCTTCCTGTCTTCTCCTAGGGAAAGTGTCACTAAATTTTATTATACGACATAGCATTTTAGAGTGCGAATACGCACCAAGACGAGTGCAAATATGAGACCGTATTACACTAGTCTTAGTTATGTCGTTTAATACATACATACATACACACATAAACTTTATTTAGGTGTCTGAATATTTAGCTGTAAAGCTAATTGGGGACACTATAACATAAAATACATAAATAGAAAATATAATAAACAATTTATTCAGCGGAAAGTTGTGTAATATGGCTGGGAATTTTTACTCGTCAATGTTTATTATTGTGTAATAAAAACTGACTCGTAAAAATACCCAGCCGTATTACACAACTTTCCGCTGAATAACCTCTTTGTATCGAATATAAAACATGCAGGCGATCAGTTTCTACAGCGAAACAAAAGGATCACCGCATCTCCGACGCATCAGTTTTGACCCAAGATAAAACAACACTTTTAACACACACAGCACAAAACAACTCGAATTTGACTTACCAGTCAGTTAATATGCCAGGATGCCGGATACGCCAAAACTAGCCTCATTACTTGATGTCAATATTGTGCCGCCTCGGAACCTGGATAAATTGCAAAACCTTCAGTTTCATAAGGATACATAGCATCAAACTACCATTTGAAGATGAGATACTACATGCATATAAGGAAATAATTAAAGCAACTTTGATTTCTCGGAATGTATATGCTGGCTTCCGGTTTTTTTCTAAGAATACATTTCGGAATGAAAAATTAAACCGGCATATTCGCCTTGTGGCAAATTTCTCGGAATGTATATTATGCTGACTTCCGGTCAGGTATTTCATAAAATTGTTCGAGAGAGTTTTAGCTTTGTGTTACAGTTGTTGGTGCGTGAGTCAATTTCGCCATGTACGTGTAGTGTAGTTCGATCGCTGTTGTCCGGAAAATAAATCGCTAAAACGTGAAAAGTATTCGTGGTTATTGGCCCTACGACGATTCCGTGTCATATAAAGGAAAAATTAAACAAACGTCCTTGCTCAACCCTTCTGTTTCTAATTTTACTTAATAATCCAGTACAGTGAAATTGAAGTATATGATAATTGCTTAGCATTTACTTTATATTATAAAACCCTTGCAATTTTGCGAAAATATTTTGAGGTAACTTGCTTACCTCTTTATAGAACATGTCTGTGTAGTCTTGATATGCTAGCGTTACGTTCTTCGACTCAGAATGATCTTAAATTTGCGCTAAAATCTAATTAACCGCTGGATGACTGAGTGGGGGGGCAAACATATTTTCTTCATGGAAATAAATTTCACATCCGCTTCCTTTCACAGAATTAGACAAAATAATCAAGGCTTTAACATCACTTCAACATTAACTCAACATTTAAACATTTGTTCAAGCATTGTTGCGACGTGTTACATGTAAATATTGACTGAACCTTGATTCCATATTAAAAGTTGCGAGAGACCTGGGCCACTCAACACTTATTAGATTGTCAAGGAGCTCATGATCACTTGCCTTCTTTCTAATTCTTTCTCATTAGTGGGCTGAAGTAAAAACTTTGTTGCGGCTGATAATATCCGGTTAACACGTCCTATTGGCCTTTTATAACAGTTTGAATGGATATCTGCGCTTAACCAATGAGAGTTTGGTGTGACTCGAATTAGACACTAAAATATCACTCATTTTTCTGTTTTCTTACACACAGGGCCCGCGCAGCACTTTTTTTGAGTGGAGGGGCTAATACAAACGCGTCAGCGTGAGCCATCTAGGGGGGTCCGGAGGCATGCGCCCCCCCCCCCCCCCGGGAAAATTGTGAATTTAAGTCCTCTGAAATGGCTGGAAAAGCATCTAAATTTAACAAGCGTGGTGCAAATTACCAACTTTCAGCGCTTAAAAAGCGACTGTTTTTAATACAAGAATCAACATTTATTATCCGGTCTTTAAATTCAGATAGAGTTGTCCATTTTTCGAAGATTTTTGTAGATATTTTCTTTCAAACAGCCAGAAGCCTTCGTTCATTATGCTCATTCTACCATGTGGGCTTCTTTGTTGGTTATCACGCATGCAGGACTCCCGTGTCCCGCGATATCTATGTCCTGAGCTGTGTATAATTCTCAGTTTAAAGTATCTATGGCGATAAAATGTTGTCATAAAAACGTTTCTCTATAAAACGCAAGGTGCAACTGCTCAATAGCATAAAGTCAGTCAACTCAAAGTTATATTTGTTCAGTTGTAATCGCGTCTACTTTGCTTATGGTCATTGCAACTTTTGTCCGTTGCGAACTACTGCAGATCAAAAAGAAAATTTTATCACCAACTTCCAGTAAAAAGCGTTAACTAGTGAAATGACTTCTGGAAAGTTATTATTATTATTATTATTTTTTTTTTTAGAAAAGTGGGGGGGCTAAAGCCCCCCCCCCCCCCCCACCCCCAGCCCAGCCCCTCCCCTGCGCGGTCCCTGACCACATTAAACTGGTCTATCAATCATAGGAATGACAGGTACCGTATTCCCTCTATTAGCCTCCCCTTTCAGTTAGCCCCCTCCACACACACACAGGCACCCGCTTGTGAGTTTTCACATCGTATGCTGTCTGTAGTGACGGTCACAATCGTTATATCACAACGCCGAATTGTTTTTTTCTCTCGGCCATTTATCACATATTTTTACCTGGTGGCAAGTTACTGATCACATGAATTTGCAACTGTCAAATATTCGTATAGTTTTCTAGAACGCAGCATAATTTGTCCTAAATTTCCAGCCTAATTAACCAGAGTTGTTCCTCTTTCAGGTAAAAAACATCCGCCGTGGAATTACACTTGGTAAAATGAAAGTTATATTTTACATTTCACATCAGTGCATGCAGACCATGCACCCGATACGGACGGAACTGGCGAAAATCAACCTGAATGCACTCCGAAATGTATCATGGGAATGAGAACCAGACTCTTTTCGGCCAGCCTGCACGTCTATGAGAAACCTCACAAAATGCGAGCAAGCTGATGCGTAAGAATGATATCAGTTATTTATTAAATGATGCATTTGCAATGAGTTCCGAAAATGTGTTATGTAGAAGAGATTTTCGAATGGTAATTTAGCTTAAACAAAGTGAAACTCCAATTAGATGGTTCATCGTAGACCTTTGTACTTTGTATCTTAATTGCCTTCTGTTTTCCTTATATAAATAATATGATGCTCCACTTGTTCGATCGTTCAAACCAATAATCAAATTCCCACAAAAGATTTTAAATGAAAAAAATATCGATACAGGCAAGGCAGTGTCTCGTCAAGAGTTTGCCTGGAGCAATCGTGTTGCAAAAAGTCTCGCAACATTTATAAAAGAAGCTAGAAATAAGTTGGATTTACCTTGTTTCGATTTTGAACCGCCATCTTTCCTAATTACAGTCAAACCGCGGACACTCTCGGGGAATGCGCTAGTGTCCGCTTAAAACAGGTTCCGATAGAATACGTCATATGAGGTGTCAAATGAATGGTGTCTAATGAAGTTTGCATACGTCTAGAATACTCCCGGGCACTGTAATTAAGCCCCTTCCACACGAGCAAGTTTTCCTTGACAAGTTTTCCTTGACAAGTTTTCCTTGCTCGTGTGGATAAACAACAAATTTAATTTGACAAGTTTTTCCTTGACAAATTTTATTTGCTCGTGTGGACGATAAACAATTTAACGATGTATTTGTGTTCCGATTTCTTTATTGAAAGCGGCAAATCGATCATATACGTACATAGATTATACCGCAATCAAATAAGAAAAACGAGTTCTGTACAAGCAAAATTGAATTTGAAATGAGACAGTCTTCTATATACTGATTTTGCATCTCAAAATCGTGAAGAAGGGCATCTTATATACATGAATGGTGTTAGCAGCGAAAAATACAAAACAAAGCGTTTACGAAAATTAAAAAATTTCGTCATCTTGTGAAGAAATAGTCAATTCATTGATTTAGCCTTCGGTAACTTTATTTTCTGAAGCAAGTGATTAACTTTACTGATAACCAGCGACCATGACAGGTCCTCCTTTCCATAATACAGATAATATTCCAAGAACAAACCAGTTAATTGTCAGATATTTTGGATGGTACATAACATGCATATAGAATCTAAATGCAAGTATCCGTTTAATACAGGTTTTATAAACAATAGTCACTTTTTAGGTGTCCGCGTCCGCTTAATACGGGTTTGATTGTATCGTATAGTCAGTGACTGTGAGTCTGAGACCAATAACATGTTCTTGCTCCCAGCAGAGCCACTCGAAGTTCTTCTCTCAGTACATTCAAGATAGTTTGAAGTAAACGTTAACAAAACTATCTACCACCAGGCGAACATGAACTTATGACGGTTTCTTTATCTCTTTCATGTGTATACTTCCTTCCTCGTACATGAATGAATGAGAACTTTATTAAAGTGTCAAGAACCTTGTAGCCTGGTAATAATATACCATACTAATTAGGGGACACTGCTTAAAAAAACTACACTAATACTAATATTAATACAATTAATACAACATCCAGAAAACGATCGCGCACTACTGACTTCGATCGTGTTTCGAAAGTTCAAGCTTGTTGGGTTGAACCGCAGATGTTGGCTGGTCTTATTTTCGTACAATGTCTCAATTAAATTGCCAACCCCCAAAATATATCATTTCACAGAAAGAAACTTTTCCAAAACCAAACATTTTTTACAGTTCGTGCCTTTATTTACACAAAACAAAATATTTGACCATTTGAAGGGTTTGTTTCTTTGCGATAATAAACCAGTAAATGAAATAGACGGTTGAAATGTACTGTGTCTCATATTAAAATGATTCGGGAAGTGAAATGCTGTTAACAATATGGTGCATTATATTCACGTATAAATAAATATAATATATTGTGTTTTTTACATTAGTAACCACTTCGATCATATCAGCAATTCATTACTGGGATATATAAATAAATTATATACCCACTGTGCTTTATGCAATGGTAAATAATGTATATAAAAATTATCCTGCAATGTATATATATGTGGATTTTTTTTCTAAAACTTATTTTGCTCTTGTTTCCAAACTGTATATATAGTTATATTTCAAATATGCAGGCCGAGTAACATTCTTTGCTTCTTCCTAGCTTATTTTATCGCGTTAGTTGGATAGTTTTTAGTTGTCCAAAGTTAGCCTTCAGTAACACTGACAATAGTATGTACTGTATAGTGTGAGCTTGACTACAAGCTAGTTCAGGTACATAACATGATTATAACAACAACGCTGCAAACAACAGACGTAAAATTAAAAAAAACGTTTCATTTAGTATAGCTTGTTGTATTAGTTCTAAGTATTAATGTAACTTATAATAGTTTACCACTTAAAAGATTCTTATTTTTTTTAAATAGTTGCTTCCTTTAAACTGATTGATTCATTCTGCTATTTTATGTACAATTAACAAAACAGGTATATCAGAGATCGGCCGACGCTGTACGAAGAGATCTCAGCGAACTTAGCATAATAGTAGTGATCTGCGCCCCAGTGTTTACCAGCAGAAAAATCATTGATGACTGTTGACATCAGAGTGGTAGAGGCCAAACCTCCCCTTATTAACCAGCATTGCGTTGTCTACAAATTTACATGTGATCTGTGTGATACAGATTATGTTGGTTACACATCCCGACACCTTTTCAAACGCATCGCGGAGCATAAATATTCTGCAATTGGTAAGCACTTGAAAGAAGACCACAAGCTGCGTGCAACTAATTTACAAGACCAATTTACAGTTCTAAAGAAATGTCGCACAAAGCTGGATTGTTTGATCTACGAGATGCTGTTTATCAGGAACATGAAACCAAAACTTAACACGCAGTCGGATTCCATTCGCGCCAAACTCTTTACATAACAATTGAATACTTTCTGAACATCTCTAAATTCCATTAATTTTCGCACAATTTTTCCTATATATAATCAATTCTATAATTTATGTATTTTGAACTTGAAAATGATGACATGGAGTCATCGAAACGTTGTTCGACTTTAATATCGCTGATTTTCATTCATTCTAAAAAGGTATACTTGTATCTTAAAAAAGCCTGAAAGCAAAAACTCAGATACCGATTGTAAAACAGCTAAAACAGAATGACAGAACTATAACATGGATTGCTTCCGTCCTTGCATCGATATGTAGCATAAATATACTAATCAAAATTATTTATTAATATCTCAAGTAGATCTGTTGAGCTTTTCAAGATAAGGCTTTTCAAGATACGCTCAGCCTGAAATAGAATATACCGATTTAAATCTGTTCTATTAGGATTACATTCTCGGATAGTTGTACAAGTTTAAAACACTTCAGTTGCAATCTTCCCAGCCCTCCTTGCAAATGTTGCTGAAAACGTCACATTGTGCTAGTCATCATGCATTTAAAATATGTCCAAAGATTAACGTCTGAGATTGCAGTTTTAAGTCATGATATTGGTGGTATGTCAATTTGTGCTATAAACACCCCACCACTGACTGTATCTAAGAGCACCAGCTTTAGAATAAAAACAATTTTGCAAAGATGTTCCTTGATCAGAGAACTGAAATATTTTAGAATTATAATGGATGGTTGAACTGAAAACAATTACCTGGCTCGTTAATATCAGAAATTGCCGGATTAATGAGATACATCGAAGGCGAACTTTGGTAGTTTGTGCCTGAACACATATACAGTTAATTAGTTAACTAAATATATAAAGTTTATTTTCTCGGGAAAATAATTACAGGTACACGGTTTTAATGGGAATTTGGACGATCTAACAGTATCATGGAACTTTCATTGTGGTTCAAGTAATGTTAAGTTAAGGGATGTTCCCTGATAAAAACGACAGATCGAGCTAACAAACTATGAACAATTGCACAATCTACATTACATTTGTTCGGATCTCACGCTACCGTTATTTTCAATGAACTTACCAGTTAATAAACGCATAGCCCTGCATGTGGCCCAATGAGCTAATATCCCATATTTTCCATCCTCGCGGACATGAGATATGTTGTTTTCATTGAAGAAAAGCAGCAAACTAACACTTCCTAAGTTTAACACCTCAAGCACGGAAAACTAGAAAAAAATATCTGATAATGATACGCCAGCAGTGCTTGAATAAACGAACCAATCAGCAAACGAGAAACAGCAGATTTCTCGGAATTCACACAACAACTTCCGGTCTGTCTTTTTTCTAGGAATTGCATTAGGCCAAAATAAGAAATTTCACTTAAAAGCTTGTTCAAAGCCTCTATTATTACTGTCTTCCTAATGGTTTGATTAAAATCAGTGTAATTTGTCGCAAAAATTGACCTTCTGTAATTTCACAAACAAAACCAAAGGCATTAAACATACCACTGAAGTTTCTCGGAACAAATTGGCCTACATCCGCCTCCTTTCTCGGAAATACACGAGTTATCAAACGTTCACTCGGATAAGTATACAGCGATTTCAAGAAAAGGTACGCGACATACAACGCCGAAAGGTTATAAAAAAAATGTATGTTTGGAGTGCTGACAACTGTTCTGATATAAACAGTCAGACGTTTCGGGGATAACCCTTCATTAACGCTCTTGCTCGCGCTAAATATGTCGCGTGGATGCCGTTCAAAAATAAACAAATAATAAACGAATGCGAGCGCGTGCGTGCGAGCGCGTGCGTGCGAGGTGCGTGCGAGCGCGTGCGTGCGAGCGCGTGCGTGCGAGCGCGTGCTTAGCGCGCGTAATTTTGACAAGGAATGAAATGAGAGCAGGCCTCATGGAAAAGTTCTTGAACTTAGAATTTAAAGTCAATGTTAATTCCATGACCTGCCACGGTCTTGTGGCGGAAGATCAGCCTCATTTCCTCCCTCTTTCGTCTGGCAGTTGCTCCCATCACTTGCCAATCTCGTACACAGAGTCAACGGTCTCCTCGGTCAGCGGTGGTCGTCGCCAGGTTAGTCTCTGGAGGAATGGAATAAATATCTAATTTTTGATTGGCTGTTCGTGTAACAAGAACGGGAGCGAATGTGACCGGAATACCAGGTTTCTGGTATTCAAAATTCCATTCCCCCAGAGTTCCACCTGGCGACGACCAACCGCTGACTGAGGAGACCGTGGACTCTGGGTACGAGATTGATCACTTCCTAGACCACAGACACAGACATGCTATTGATGGAATTGTGGTCCGGAAGGTTGAAATGTTCGGCAACGGGAAATCCCTCGTTTTGGTACCGTTGGTGACGATGGTAACCTTCCACCGAGCGGAGGTGCTCGCCGAATCGGTCTGCGAGCCTACGACCAGTTTCTCCAATGTACATTGCTTGACAGCGGGTACACTAGTGATTGCGTAAATCACACTGGTCGTAGTACAGCTATGGCGTCCTATAATGTCGAAAGGTTGTCTGGGATATAATCAATAAATTTAGTGTGGAACTTTCTTTTAGTACGCACAAACCAGGGGCCTGGCGCAAACATATAAACATGGTTTCTACTGCCATCGCGCTGAAACACCGTGAACTTCGATCAAGCAACGGTATGTGAACTACCACTACCCATACTACCTTTCGGCATTGTCGCGTCCGCTTTTACGCTTCTGCAGGACAACCTTCAAAACATAAAGGGTGGACCCTTAACTTCTGAGGGGGGTTGGGTGATTTGGTATAGGCGCGATTTTTTTTCAAACCCTTTCATGCGGAATAATTTTTTCTCGGGGCATGTGTGTGCATGATATTTTTTTCTGAAGTTGCATATGTCACCCATCAGGTAATGTCTTGCAGGAATTTTTTTTCGGCAGTGGTCGTGTGCACGAATTTTTTTCTTGTACAATTGTGCTTGCAGGATATTTGTTTCCAAAATCACCCACCCCCTCCCCTCCAGAAGTTAAATGGTCCACCCCTAATACAGCGCAGAGATTTCCACACAGGAGCAGAGCAAATTAAAGCGGAGCAGATAATTTTCTTAAAATTTGGCGACATAGGGGGCAGGTGTTTTTGCTGGGCGAGCGATGGAACGAATTCGTTCGAGTGCTTAGCCGCCATCTTTGCCCCCCCCCCCCCCCCCCCCTGTACAAATACGCGCATGAGAAAATAGTTGTCACAAACACTTTTAAAGGGGAAAGTCAGACCGTACATTAATTTAAAAGATTTATACATCTATCTTACGCATAAAGCTAAAAGTATAATAGATTTTCACATGCATTATGTACTTGCATGCTTATATAAAAAAATAATATTAAAAATGTAAGGACATTTTAATGTCAAAACTCACTTCTATTTATAACAAAAAAACTCCAACTATCAAGAGTGTAATTATCTAAAAAGATCAGACAAGCAAATTCATTAGGATTTCCTAACTTCTACTAATAGTTTTTTTGTATAATCAGAAGACATCAACCCCAGTCGCGAAGCACATAATGTGCATTTACAATAGCTACTGAAATTTGTGATCTTATCAGCGTCTTTTTAATTCAAACGCCTAACTTTTTACAACATTTATAAAGCTCTGAACGAACGAGCAAACGGATGCAGGTTTCTTTTACAGCTCACATTCCATAGGTCACACAGGACAATAGCATTGCCCACCCAAACGAAACATGTTTTCACTGTAGATAACTTTTATGCCTAGGCTCGTTCTATTAACACTGTTTGGACTGATTTTGGACCTGTAATTGTGACCTGTGAAATGTTACCTGCAAACACAACCTGCCCAGCAAGTGGCAGCTAATCATAACTATAACTAATGCTAAATGTTCCATTTTATGGATGTAATGCATTATACAAATGCTTCATACAGTTATTATTGTGGTTTCAAATACATCTAACTGAATGATCCACTCTTATCTTGCGTTTTCTGTGGGAATCAGTTTATACTTAATATACATAATAAATTTAACGAATATAACTGACCTAAACACGCAGGACCCGTTATATAAAGTTTAAGTTAGACCTGGTTTACGGCTGAATTGCCGGTTTACACGAGACTCTAACCACGACTAGGAAGAGACTAAAATTGTATTATTGCGTGGATGAACCGCAGTTCACGTAGACCGCGTTTAGACGTTTTGCAACCAGTGTGGCTATTAGTTTAAAGCCCTGTTTAGGCCAAGGAGTTTCTTAAAGCTGTCTAAACGAGAGTTGTCTACTGTTAACTGTTAACGTCTAGCAAGAGAGGATGAACTAAGGGCCTGTTTATATGGAGAAATGTTGTCCCTGGTAAGAGGGTCACCCTCCATACCGAGCAACCCTGGGCAAGAGAACTTTTCATACATTTCTTTATAAATAGCAGCGAACCGTTTACATGAGAAATCGTAAAGTTGGCTCGGGGGACAGGGTGACCCTGGGTGGGGGGTTACTCGCTTTGAAGGTAGGGTGACCCTGGGGGGCGGGCCAACTTTTTTCCATATAAACACTTTGGCTATTGTTGTTTCACCTACCAGGGATATAAACGCTCGGTAAAAGATGGCTCGGGAGGGAGGGTAACCCTCCTACCAGGGACAACTTCTCTCCATGTAAATAAGCCCTAAGAGAACAATTCCCCGTGCCTTCCTGATCGAGGCTCCGACATCACGTTAATCGAACTGACCAATCAGGTAGCGCTCTTAAAATGGCTCAGCTATGGACTGTAAATTAAAAATAGATTTCAAAAAATTATCATAGGAAGAGACCCATGTATGGCGGAATGCTTCTCTTAGATCATCTTCTCTTGCTTCTAGCCAGAAATAAAGTAAGATTTGTTGCGCTAGTAAACTATTCACGATCGAAAACGGGTGAATTAACGATAAACCGCGCGCACTGTACTGATGATCCGAAGCTCTACAGCACAGAAGCTCTATGATTGGTTTAAAAAACTCGCGGCACCTGCTCAACCAATCAGATGCAAAACCAAAAGCCATCGCGACTTGGTCACACGTGTTTTCCCGCGGTTGGCGCCGGTTACGTGTAGTTGCCTCGAGTTCTCATTGGTTGTGTTGTTTACGTTTGTTGTGATTGGCCATTTGAATTGCTTTGGTTTTGGTTTCACGACACTCCATTGAAAACCACTCTAAACGAACAAAAACAAATAAGAGACACTGCGCATTTTTGCAGCGGAGCTACGTCATCAGTATGGAATTTTTCGGGTTCTATCTCAGTAGCCTCTCCGGCGAGGGAAGGATTATAAGCGTACGGAGAGAGGCGCCTATGTTTGCTCGGGCTATAATTGATATTTTGGAGGGAAAAAAAAAACAATTAAAAAATGTCTTTGGACATGATTGTGCACGTATGTTCAGTGACGTCCTGTACAGAATAAGAGCCTTTTTAAAAGGCTCTGAGCCCGCGAGTCATCGCTTTTTGGTCAGAAACATGACGTTTTCCGGCGACAGGGCAACGTTCTAATCAGTTCTAATAACTTCCACACTTCAACTTCATTCACAAGTATATTTGTCAGAAGTAAAACAACTGTTATGTTCGGTGTCTTGACTGAGGTGATGGCAAAATCGTGCGACCAATGATCACTGCCGAGGATCTTCCTTCATCCACCGAAACTATATCAGGAGAATTCCGCCTTGACGGTACAGGGGAGGGGACGGGTGTTATTCGAGGCGGTGTGGCACTATTGGAGGAAATAACTACCCCGGCCTTCTTTATGGCGACCATGGTTGTTGCTCTGAACGCCTCGGTGGTGTTGCTCTCTGGATGAAAGAGAATAACGCGAAGTTTTGGAGCGTACATGATACACAACACAGCGTATCCTGAACTGAGCACTCCCACACAAAACACGAAGTTGCGCGTCGAGCCAGAACTGTCATAGAACGCGGGGAAAAAACTCAGCCAGAACACGCAAAACGCGAACATGGCGAAGCAGATGAACTTGGCTTCGTTGAAATTTTCAGGAAGCTTGCGAGCTTTAAAAGCAAAGTACGTGCACAACAGCGCTAGAATCAAAACGTACACTAAAATGACAATGTTCAGGAGCTCGGTAGACTCGCCGCAGCTAAAAATCTGCCAACCTTCTCTCGAGTTGTCAACTTCAACGACCACTTCTGGGGGTCGACTATGAACCAGACTGTTGTCAGGGTAACGGGGACAGACGTCATTATCGTGGCAGCAATAGCCTGCATTTTGTTGCTGATGAGATAGCTGCTGGAGGCGGTCAGCCGAGACCTGGCTTGAAATATGCGCAGGAGTCGATCAGTTTTTAACAACATGACAGCAGTGCAGAGAGTGAATGGGATTCCGAAGAATAACGGAAGCACTGTGCATCCAGCTACTGTCGGCTTTCCAATCATCACGAAAGGCTGGATAAATATAGCTACGATGCATCCCAAGTGAACGAACGAGAGCTCGCGATTGGACGCTTTCACGACGGCTGTGTCGCGATACTTGTAGAACACTGCCATGACACTGTTGGTTATAATCAAGCCGATAACAGCGAGGACGGCCGCACTCGCACCTTCTCCGTTCCCCCATGCTAAGTAATCAGATTTTAATTTCACGCAGCTCGTTCTCTGCGTGTTCGACACATATCCCTCTGAACATTTCCTGCAAGTCGCCTGTCCAGCGGTCGATTTCACAAAACCTTTCTCGCACTCGACGCATTTCCAACAACACGTGACGCTCCCTTGAACCGGGTAAAATCCCGCGACGCACGGGTCAGAGCAAGTCGAGGTGGGCTTTTCTCCGGTCCACCCGTTCCACATGCTCTGGGAGTTGTTATAGAGTGAAAGTTTACCATCGATTCCGTTCCAAATGCCAATCTCAACAAACTTCATTTTCTCTTTGCTAAACTGTTGAAGATTTTTGATGGCGTATGATCCGTAGAGAAGATCCCCATATTCATCGAACATGATTTGCGAACCAGACCTGCCCTCGAAAGACACGTTTTTCAAAAATCTCAGGATATCACTTGGTGCTATGAACGGGTCAACAGCAGGGCATTTTTCACCCTGGAGAAAACTGTTACCATCCTTGCAATCGAAAATATTTTTCACGGCATGCACAACCGCGTAAATCGCGTCCATGACATTCGTGTACTTGTTGCGTGGCAACAAATCCGCGCTTGGTAGACCATGCTCCTTTGCGCATAGTATGGTCACATTCGGTTCCTTCGTCGTGTAAACATAGAAGTCTTCTTCTTGATCTTTGCGGCTCGATGTAAGATTCTCCAAGTGTCCCGTGTCCCGCCTGCAACCAAACCTGCTTGTCCAGTATTCCCACATCCACGGATTGTAATCGGTATTGTTTGGATGTAAGTTCTTCATGTGCTCTTCAAAACCAGCGTGTTTTTTCAACAAAGGCAACACTCCAAGCATTCCTCCAACAACATTGCTATCCAGTGTTTCAAGCTGGTAAGCGTCTCCCCAGGTCTCCGTTCCGATCCATGTTTTACCGCTCAACTTTTGGTTCGACGCTTCATTTAAGAATCCTAACGCGTTTGGTCTTTGACACCATAAAATAATAACCCTAGCGCGCGGTTCATTCTTCAGAGACTCAATTATACTGCGCAGTTCCTCGTGCGACAAAGAGGGATTAAAAATCTTCTCCAGCGCAATGCAAATTCCTCGTTTTTTAAGTTGTGTTCGAAGGGAGTCGACACCAGCGCGTCCGTACGAGTTATCAGATGCAACGATGGACACGTACGTCCAACCAAACTGTTTTAACAAATCAGCAAGGGCTTGAGCTTGGTAAGTATCGGATGGAATCGTCCTGAAGAACGAGTGATACACGGTATTATCGCTAAGAAGCACGCTCGTGGAGGAGTAGCTAATTTGAGGGGTGTCGTCAACACCTAGAAGATTCGCTACATTTATTGATAGCGGTGACGAGGCCGCTCCTATAACGGCTGAAATTAGTGTGCGCTTATCCGTACATTTGCAATAGCGAGATGAGCAATTCTTAGTGATGCTATTTTCAGTACTCGCATTTCCCGCGTCGAGCACAAAATCCAACGCAGCCTTCAATGCAACGGGGACATCGTTGCAGGAATCTTTGATGTCGTAGCCTAGGGTGAAATTAGGCGGCAATAAATTTGGATCGCTGTTGATTTCTTTAATCGTAAACAACATGGCTTCTACCCAGTTCACTCCGTAGAGGTTGATATCATGCGCTTGTTTGGTGCCTTGATTAGTCGGCTGAATAACATGAACAGGGAACAATCCGCCGAGTATCAAGTCACCTTCAAGGTTAAAGATCCGGCCCGGATTAGCGCAGTGTTGAGAATGGTTTGCTTCCGTCGAATCTCCTTTGTTCGAAGTGGTTACCAGAATCCAAAACGCAAACATGAAACGCGACATTGTGTACGAAGTATCTGCTCGGCGATGTCGTTTCTCTTGTTGACGTTACGATCGTGATTAGGTTAAAAAAGTTCTTCTTTTAGGTTGAAGAGAGCGTCGGCTCCAAGCAATGAATATCCAGTGAAGGAAGGCGAAACGTTACGTGCTTTCAAAGTAAACGTCAACAGTATTTCACACCCAGCCTAACCAAACAACGTTTCAAAAATATGCAACCAGAGAAAATCGAGGGCGCGTATGACATGTAAATCAATTACCAAAGCTATCGCTGGGAACATGAATAATCGGTGCACGTTTTCATCCCCATAACCAATCACGTCTATTAAAGCGTCAACGTATTTCACAATAATCCGGCATTTATAGCGGCTTATCACTTTGCAGTACGGTACTTAAATATTTCAAGCGTGCGAAACGCAAATCAAAAGTTTCCAATGTACAGTTTATTTATCGATTTTGTTTGATCTGACTTCAAAACAAAACTCTACATCACTTAATATGAATATCATTTGAATTTTCGAGGACAGCGTTAGAAAAACGCTCCTTCTAAGCTCCATTTTTTCGTTCAGCTATCTTGCGAACATCGAATCGATTTTCTTGATAAAGCCTGGAAAAAATTGCAAGTGCAAATTCTGGTTTCAAATTAAGCAAAATTAAACATCGAAACAGATACAAGAAATCCCACGTCACTCGGAGCAAATACAGCCCCATAAAAAGTCGACCTGTTTGAACAAACGCGTATGGAAATATTATCTGGACCAATCGGAAGAAGGGAAAATTGACGTTGTATGTTTTTGCTGAATTGTATTGTCACGCGAAACGGGATATCACATAGATGGCTATCATTCAAATTTGAATGAGGGCATGTTAATAGCGCATTTTTATTAAACTTCTCAAGAGGTGCAATATATATGGTATTGAAGGCATTTTTGTATTTTGAACGATATATTCTTGCCCATTCTTGCAGGCAAGATTGCTTGCAATTAGTGTTGAACACGCGAAATTGAGTTTACGTGGTCGAATATGGTCCATTTAGATGTCAATGGCAAAGTGTTGTTAATGTTTATAGAATGCGTTTTCACAAAGGAATTAACTGATGCCTATGCAAATCGCCTGGAGTTGTTAATAGCTTTGACAGTGTCAATCTTTTGTTATCATTTCCCGAACGTGTCATAAGCAGTGTATATCTTGATGTACCAGGCAGGTGATACCGAATATAATTCCATATCCATGCTTAATAACGTGTTGTCTTGCATGTCTAGTACTGATAATGTGGACATGAAATAAATCGTATAACTTTCTGAACTGCAGGTACAGAATGGTAATAAAAATCATGAGTCATTTTTCCCCAGTGCAATATACGGGCAATTTACAATGTACATGTACAAGCCTCTGAATAGCCTCAAAACACCAAGGAGTGTAATAATTAATTATCAAAAAGGTACAGAATTAGACGGGTTACAAACAATGAACTAAGCTCTTTTAATTCCATCAGGTTCACGATACCGATGTTGGGTATTTTTAGTATCGTTGGTAACCTTTTTTTGCAGGTGACGATGAACGAAAATGTGAATAAACAATAACAAACGTTACTGAAATACGCGCATTTCATTTTCTGAAATCGGTAAACGTTAGGATGGATTCGCGTCAAATATTAAATTGTTTTTTTGTTTCACAAATTTGAATCTATCAGTTAAAAGGAAAGCCCTGCAGCGTTATGTCCTCCTTGCTTTCCATTATTTCGAGGATTCCTTTGAATTAACTAAGGATAACCCTGCTTTTTGCAAAATGACAAGTGACAAAGCCTATTTATCCCGAAAATGTTTTAATTAAAATAAAGCATAATTCGACGGCCAAAAGGAGAAACGGAAAGAAACGAAAGTCAATATTAAACAGGCATTATTTCTCTTGGATTAGTTCAGACACGCAATATCTGTGTTTACCTTACATAGAACAAACCGATGAATAATGTCTTCGGGCAATATGATTACATGGCTTTTATTAACCAACTGGGAATATGGAAAATTTGGTAAGATCCGCTGATTCACCATAGGGCATGAACGTCATGCAAATTTTCCTTTTCGAATAGCGACATTTTGAAAAGTGTTGTTCTGGGTTCTTAGCCACAGGCCTACCAACTAGAGAAATCCAGTACATTTCCCCATTATGGGGCTCAAAGGGTTTACTGTGGCCCGCTCGATGTCCATGCATGACACACCGTTTGAAAGGCATTGATCGATCAGTGTATTTCATAAATTACATCAACTACAAAGTTTTTTACGTAAAAAAGAAACTTTTCAAAAGCCCGTTTAAAATTTTCGTATATTTTGTGTAGCTCTGTTAAGAACAAGTTTCAAAAGTTGTAGGAATGGTCAATCAAGTCACATAATATAGGGGTAGGTACAATTGTATCTTTCAAAAGCATCTTCCCAATACCATTTAACAACTCTACAAACTTTTACCGTAACTACCTCTAAATAATCGTTTTCCTGTTCATAAATTGTAGTCTAATCTTGAGAGGCTTAAAAGAGGGGTAGGCTAAGATGAGAGGGGGCTTATAGTAGAGCTAATACGGTAATCAATGACGAAACGGTGAGCTACAATATTTTACCTGACTAGAAGGCATTGCTGCAGTGTACTTCCCCCGAAAAAAAATCCGCACCGCAAGACTTCTGCTTTCGTTTCAATAACATTTTTTTATTATAATGTTAAATACTCTGACTCATAAAGGTATACATTACACCTTTCGTTAGCCTGTGTTGTAATTTCCTTAGTTTCCCATTTAGATATCGAATGCAAAAAAAAAACCCGCTTCAGCACTTCCCAAAAGAGATTATGGTATGGAGGGTACGTGTAACCACAGACCAAGGTATTCTGGGAGAAATCGCCATTACCCACGATCCAGTGCAACCTTGGTACTGAACGTGAGCTAGTCACGCGCAAAAATAAAACTCTCCAGACAAAATTGTTTTCTAAGGCACATTATCATCACACCAAGAACCCTCAACAATAAATAAAGTTACACTTCTTCTCAACGATAAATAAAAACGTCACGTGACGGTACATGTAGTTGTTCTACTAATGGCTGGTGACAATTAAAATTATTTATATTTAATAATAAATAAAGGTAATAAATAAAGGTAGTCGATGCTAAATACATTGTAATAATATCAACTGCATAGATTCTATTTTTCTGACTAAAAAGTCGATGGTTTTTTTAAGAAATAACAACCACCCAAAATGACGTCACATGGCAACGATGACGAATCAACATACAACTGGAATTTTGAAAAGCTGTAGGAAAATAAATTTTGACCTTACAACGATGGTTTAAGATAAAAATTATTAAGCAAAGCAGGGACAATTTTGACACTCTTGTTGAAAGTTCCTTCCTTCTATCAAATTTGCATTTGCCTTGATCTGAATGACGTGCTCGTCGACTATCATCACCTCGGGCCAAACGAGAGGGAGAGTCCTCGACGATTCACAAGAAAAATTTGAGCAGTCTCAAATTCGATGAGAGTGCATGGGATAGAGTAGCTGGAGTGCATGAAAGTTTCAGAACAAACGAGAGTGAGAACTCTCAACTTTCATCCTCGTTTGGCCCGCCGGCAGGCTTTAACTTAATGGTCGTTCACCATTTGGTTTAAAAGAATGTACACTGTTTTTTAAAAAAAATTATTCTCTGTTCAAACGAAGTGCTGTCCAGTAAACAAGCTTTTTTATAAATAATTTTATGAACAATTAAATCCAAAAGGGTTACAGCAAGATTTAGAGTTTCATAAAGTTAATTAAAGTTCTTTCCTACATTAAAACGGAGATAAATTAAGAAAAGTATGGTCATATTTTCTTCATTAATGCTTGACAAAAACAAGCGCATTATTATTTAAAACACATTTGGTTGTAAATTTATAATAATTGTTCTTTTGTACCCATTTGTTCTTCTGTATCAGACCACCCAACCTCAGGCACCGATAACCATACATAGTAAGCTAAATTTCTTAAATAATGAATCATTATTATAAATAACAACTTTCACTGTTGTATCCATATATTATTTAGGTTATTTTCCAGCTCTGTTGCTGCTTTATCTCTTCACCTAACGGAGTCAAACATTGCCAAACTCTGTTTAATCGACTCATCCTGAAAGACAATTAATAATTAACGATTATTAGTGACGATTAGATTTAGCAGATTGGACTCTTTACTTTTATATATAATAGCCCTTTTCACGGTTAACCTGAAATATTTGCATAACAATACAGCTAAACATAGAAGCGAGGCAATTTCGGGCACAAGCTGCAAAACATCGTGATTTTCTTGAGCTCCTTGAACTATGTTAGTATAAAAATAGTTTTAAAACGGAGAGGAACTAAATATACAACTATTTTAGTTAAAGTTTGCCGTAAAGATCGTAATCCGATCTCCCTGTTGCGTATGTGAGTCTACACTTTATTAATAGGGAAAAGTCGTTTTACATTTTTTTCTAAAAACAACGTCAACTAAAAGAATTGTAGTTCTTCCACGTTTTAAAACTGTTTTTATACTAAAAGAGTTGAAGGAGTTGAAGAAAAACACGATGTTTTGCAGCTTGTGCCCGAAATTGCCTCGCTTCTATGTTCAAGTGTATTGTTATGCAAATATCACAAGTTAACCGTGAAAAGGGCTATTACATACTAGAGCGGTTTTCATTTGAGTGTTTTAGCATCTGATTGGCTGAGCAGGTGGCGCGAATTGTTTAAACCAATCACAGAACGTAGTAAAGCAAAACAAATTTCGGATTACTATCGATACTCAATTGAAAATCGCTCTAATGGAAGTTTGAATTTCTTTGCTTAACTTTAGTGTACAATGTAATGTGCAACTACAGATTTAAAGAAGATGAATGCTCGAAAATTTGTAATTGTATTCTTACGTACCGTAAAAATTATTAAGATTATGTCTAACAAAATAACTACTTATTTATCAAATTACCATAAGTACGTACATTTGTAACTTTTATAGAAACTTTAAAATTCACCATTATGTTTTCAGATAAATAAATGTGCGAATAAGTTGTTTTAACAAGTATATTTATTTACCAATTGTACAATAATTTACACCAAGAATTGTTTAACTGTTAAAATTGTTTTTTTCTGTTTTTAGATTATTAGATCTATATTTTGATTAAATAAAAACTGATGGAAACTTATAGTTGCATTAACCCTTTAAGCCCGAATGATTTCTTTTTAAAATTAATAAATATATATAAATCGGATGTCCATGTATGCTAATACCAACGGTATTTATCAGTGTATTTCAATAATCACATCTACATATAAGTAAGTAGTAAGTAAGTAAGTAATATCTTTATTTTTAGAGGTAGCACGTAATAGCCAGGCTAATAAACTTGTGGCCCTCTGATAAAAACTCTAAAAACTAATGGTATTTAAAATACTATTTACAATACTGAATTAATAAGAAATTTACAACAAAAATGCTTAAAATACAATGATAAAAATCTAACTTTAAAATACAAATTATTACAATATACTAATATTAAAATAAATTTCTATAAATTAATACAAACTTAGTCGTTATACAATAAAATTATGTTTAAGTTTCTGCTTATTTATGTAACAAATGAGAAGGGAGTTGTAGCTTTGAAAGAAATGACAAAAATAAGATGCTTATCTTCGTCTAATAGTAAGTACCAATAAGGTATATAGGTAGGTATATCAATAATTATGGCTTATTGTGCAGCTTTCAATGTACTGGTTAATATCAGTTATGTGCATACCACATATGTATCACGAAAAAAAGTTGCAAAAGTAACACTGTACATGGGTGGTCAATCAAGAAACGGCATGTATATGGTGAGGTACAATTTTATGCTTTCAAAAGGCAGATCTTTTCATGACAATTTTGGTGCCAAACATTCAAGTGCAAATTGGCCAAATATTGACCAGTTAATTAAGTCAGACTTAACAATGCCTGTATGAGGTGTCAGTTATACTGACTACCACTACCACTACCCCTGTGCCTACAGTTATTCTAAAGATTAATGTAAACAGAATAATGCTGCAGCGTTCACTAATCTATGTGCAATCAAGAGGTAGGGATCCCTTTGCATAGATTTTCCACTTGAGACAACTTTCAACTGAACAACTGCAGTAGCAAATACATGTAAGTAACATTGAGACGCCTTTCTATGTGTTACTGTGCAGGAAGGTTAATGTAATACATGCAGTTTTAAAAAGCATAAAAAACCCTTTTCTTTTCCCTATAAACAATGCATTTGAATGTATTTTATCTAAAATTCTTTCATTTTTCTTACCTTTTCACAGCCCTCTAAGAATTCCTCTTCTGATATAACACCATCTTGATTCGTGTCCATCAACTAAAAGATAAGAAAATGTACAATAAGTATTAAGTAAAAGGGCATAAAGAACTAGGAATCTGGGTAACAAGAGAAAAACCCATTCACTCCCTAGCTACATGTACTCCTCCCCTGTTTTTTCTTCTTAAAACATAATTTTCAATTATCGTTAATCCTCGAATAAGTGCCCGGGTGCTTATTTCAAATTAAGGTGGGAGCACTTATTTGAGGATTTACATAAATCAATAAATGTATTGTACAAGTTTGAAGTCCAAAACACTTTGGGCCAGTCCGTTTGTACCATTGTTTATAGTTTTGTAGTCTAGTCTGGACTGTACTTCTTTGCTCTCTTATGATCACTGGCTACTTTGTACAATTTGTGTATGAGAAAGAGCCTCAGAACAATTTAATAATGAGTTGAATGAATATATTCATAGCACATATGCAATCCACGGTACGGAAAAAGATGGCGCCGCGCGCGGAATTCTGGTTAAATCGACCAAATCGGGCCAAGATCATGTCAACAAACATGGCCGCGGGTCAAAAAGGTCAGCGCGTAGAGCAAGACGAAAATGTTATTTACGGTGTTAATTTAGCGAAAGACATCGATGTTTTAACTAAAGCAGAAGCGATAAGGGGTTGAAGTGTAGGAGATATAGAAATTTAAGCAATCGCACCTTGAAAGAGCTAAAAAACAAGTAAGTTTTCAAGTCGCTTTGTAACTTTGTTTCACTGCTGACACTTCGATGACTAATACAACCATTGAGTACAATTGAATTTGAAAAGGTTCTGTCTATTTGTGACCATAAAGAATTCAGGTATACAATCAAATATGGCTGGGACAAGAAGCTGCTGATGGATCCAGAGGGCAAAGTGTCCGAACAGAGAAGAAAACAGATCGAAAGGGAGATTGAGAATCCAGGGCGCAAAGTTTACTCGAAGGCGAGGGAATCCCCCGGACAAGACACGTACTGAGGGATATACAGAGTCACTGAATGCAGTCATTGGAGCTCATGTGTGTCGGGTTCAGCTTGAACAAGACTGTGCAAAGAGCAATGACTGCATTCTTCAATCTTTTGTTCCCGAATTAAATAAATCTACAGGTATTTCTTACTAAGAAAATATATTAGTTTTGTTAATTTGTTTCTCCAAGTTTGCAGTGCAATTCTTGACAAAAAATCTTTAAAAAAATTGTCATGACAACCAGTATGTTAATAAACTTGGAAGTGTTAACAGGACAAGTCCCAGACTTTGAGAACTTATAGCCTTCAGGCAGTGGGCAAATGCTTTGGCACAAAGCTGCTGTGAAGTCAAGTTTGTGTGTGAGGAAATTCATTCATACAAGGGCGGATCCAGGGGTGATGAATTTGGATGGCTAGCCAACCTCCTTTTCTCTAATTTTTAAGCATAAAAATTATCTTTGTAACAGCACCCCCCTCCCCTTTTTTAATCTCGAGTTCCTTAATAGAACAAGTGATTGAACAAAGTACTACCTGGTCTGCATACAAATTCCACAACACCAGGAAGGGTTTGATTGCCCTATCGCCACTCATGCTATCAGTCTTTGCATCACATATCTATCATATGTGTCAATTAAGTCGGATGAAGAAATTTTATCAGATAATGAAATATTGTCCTTTGCACACCAAGGAGACAGGTGGCTTGCTGACAAAGACTTTATTGTTCAGCACATCCTAGATTACTGGGGGGTCAGAGTAGAAACACCAGTCAAGTTGGATGAAAAAAGAAACAGTTTTCCGTGGAAGAGGATATTCATAATAGGAAGAACTCGCAAGTGACTGGGTCCATGTAGAGAGGGGGATCAGACGGGTTAAGGTGTTTAGAATTTTGTGAGGGAATATCTGGGGTGGGGGGTACTCCCATATATATCCTTTTTCGACCTAGATTCATAAACAGAGTATGGGTTTTTGACTCGACGCTGTCATAGACACCTGGTACATGGGTGCCCTTCAGTTACCAGGAAATAGTTTTCCTGACATTTTCTGCAGGCCCTGCTGCCATCCAACCTTGTGCGTGTCTGACAAAAATGATATCAATGTTGACAATAAATCACTGTCAGGAATCAAATATTCAAATAAAAATAAATACCTACCTGCAAATAGCTTTTGTCATAAACTGCACTTCCCTTCAAACTTGGGTTGAGCAGGGCCTGGGGGGTGGGGGAATATCCCTCTTCACTATCTACACCTGAAAATTGTGGAAGGTATGCTGCTGGCTTACTGCTTTCTTACCACCTCTTATTAGGGATCATGGGGAGTTTGGATGTCACAACAGAGGAGTAAGCATTGTTAGCTTTACTGTAAAACACTTTGAATTTTACCAAAAGAATCTCCAAATATGAAAATGTTTTGCCCAAGAAGCAATAAATTTCACAAAATTGTTTATAGTGTGCAAAGCTGAATGCCAACAGAGTGATCTTTGTTTATGTCAGCTTTATTTTATCTCTCATTAGCATATATTTACTGAAAATTAAATTTAGTCTGACAAACTTACAGATAAAGCACCTGTGCCATTTTTAAATAAAAATAATTTCAAAATTCAATATGATGTCAGAAAAGATTGTCCAGGGAAGATGTTGAGGAGGGCTTGGAAATATTTTAAGGGCTTAGAAGGAGGGGCTTTGAAAATAAAAAAAATAATTAAGCCCTCGGTTACCCTTCAGAAAATCCCAAGACTAGTTATACAGCAAATAAATATTGAATTGTCATATTATTTATTATGAGAGAAAATAGATAATACTATACACATATTTCGAAATCAAGAATATGTACAAATTATTTGTAAAATATTTTTAACGGAAACCCAAATATTTATTGCAGGTGAATATTTATTTATTGTAAGAAAAAGTGAACATATTTTCTATGGACAGCATGTAGCAAGAGCTGATTGTTTAAATTAGATAACAGGGGGGTGGTTAGCTACCCAAATTCACCACCACTGTAGCTGCCCTTGTATTATGAATGAATAGTCCTCACACACAAACTAACTTCACAGCAGCTTTGCACCAAAGCATTTTCCACTGCCTGAGGGCTAACAAGTTCTGAAAGACTGGGACTTGTCCTGTTAACACTTCCAAGTTTATATTTTTTAAGGATTTTTTGTCAAGAATTGCACTGCAAACTTGGAGAAACAAATTAACAAAACTAATATATTTTCTTAGTAAGAAATACCTGTAGATTTATTTAATTCGGGAACAAAAGATTGAAGAATGCAGTCATTGCTCTTTGCACAGTCTTGTTCAAGCTGAACCCGACACACATGAGCTCCAATGACTGCATTCAGTGACTCTGTATATCCCTCAGTACGTGTCTTGTCCGGGGGATTCCTCGCCTTCGAGTAAACTTTGCGCCCTGGATTCTCAATCTCCCTTTCGATCTGTTTTTCTTCTCTGTTCGGACACTTTGCCCTCTGGATCCATCAGCAGCTTCTTGTCCCAGCCATATTTGATTGTATACCTGAATTCTTTATGGTCACAAATAGACAGAACCTTTTCAAATTCAATTGTACTCAATGGTTGTATTAGTCATCGAAGTGTCAGCAGTGAAACAAAGTTACAAAGCGACTTGAAAACTTACTTGTTTTTTAGCTCTTTCAAGGTGCGATTGCTTAAATTTCTATATCTCCTACACTTCAACCCCTTATCGCTTCTGCTTTAGTTAAAAATCGATGTCTTTCGCTAAATTAGCACCGTAAATAACATTTTCGTCTTGCTCTACGCGCTGACCTTTTTGACCCGCGGCCATGTTTGTTGACATGATCTTGGCCCGATTTGGTCGATTTAACCAGAATTCCGTGCGCGGCGCCATCTTTTTCCGTACCGTGGATTCAAGCCATGCTAGATAATTTCTTACCACAAAAAGTCTCTCCACTTGTTCCTCAACACTCATCTCTGCACCAGCTGATGGCATTGAATCAATTCCCATCATACAGTGAACAGAATGAACCACTGTGGCCATTTCCTGCAAGCAATGTCGATACATACTGAAACATTATTTTTTTGTGGATATAAATAATGGTGAATTTTAAGCTTGGTAGAAATGCAATGAGAACGATATTATTCAGTCAGTGCCACAAGCTACTCGGAAAAAGAATTCCAAGTTCTCCCGACAGGAGTCAAACCTATGAGTTTGACCTACATGTACATGTACATGTATGTACACAAAGGTTACCTGTTTTAACTGCTGTTGGAAGAACTTGGTATTCTTTTTTCAAGTAACTTGTTTTTTAAAAATAAAAATCTATTTTTACTAATGACTCACTCACCTCTCTTGTTATATAGCCATCACCATCAAGATCATACAACTGGAATGCCCATTTCATTTTTTCCTCTCTACTGCCATAAAGTGACAATGACAGACCAGTGACAAAGTCCTGGGAAAATGAAGTACATGTTGTCAGTTGAGTAACTTAAATGAACCATCTTACGTTAGAACCAAGTATTTAAAAAAATAATTGTTACTGATTAGAATTTAAAGCCAGTCATGCATGTAGTTGTAACTTAATAACATTAGTGGTACATGACAATGATTTGTTGTGCTCATTGACAAGTACAATGTACATGTATATGTCGTGGCTGTAGAAACAACTGCACCATTCCAGAAGCTCTCAACTGTTGCACGAACATGTATAAACCCATCTAATGGAATGTATGGTTAAACACCAGTACTACTACAGCTGTAAGCCTTAACTCTTTGCCACCTGCCTCAAAATGTGAAATTGATACTATTGTTTGTTTATTTATTTTCTCAACAGTCATTTACAATTGTGTGGAAAGCTATATCTCTTTTGAAA
This sequence comes from Desmophyllum pertusum, assembly GCA_029204205.1. Taxonomy (NCBI): domain Eukaryota; kingdom Metazoa; phylum Cnidaria; class Anthozoa; order Scleractinia; family Caryophylliidae; genus Desmophyllum; species Desmophyllum pertusum. Next base: position 2,538,857 of record MU827782.1, read on the forward strand.
GGGTAGTAAATAAACTTTCAGGAAAAAAAATTATTTCCCAACGAAACCCATAATATGTTAATTAGTTAATTATTAACTAGCATAAATTAATATTAATAGCCGCAAAATTTAGACAAAAAAGCAACTTATTTCAAAATGATGACTTGTTATAAGGAAAAGTTAAGAGCAAAAATGTTCCTTGTTATATTGGCAACATATCCTGCAAATTTGGCTGAAAATTATAAAAGTATAGAATAAATTGGTATGTTTTAGTTTGGTGTCAAATTTTAATTTATGCAGGAATTTGACCCCAAACATTGTGTCAACAATCCACTCGAAATTTATCTCTGTCGTTCCATAAGAACGTTTTCTCCTCTCCCTATACTGAAATATGAATCCTAACATGTATTCAAAGCATCAAACAAGGTTTTCAAATGTAAAAAGCGAATCAAAATATCATTTCAGTTGCATTTGTGTTCATTCGATCGATCGATGCAATATTTCGTAACACTTATCTTGGTTCTTCCCTCGATTTTCGAGCTCCAGATGCAATTCAATTTCCTCACTGCTTGGCATCCCTTCTGGATCACTTTCCTCGTCCAAAACTCTTGCTAAAATTTCCCAAAGATCGCCAGTTCCGTTCGCACAAGACGCCATTTTAAAATTGAAAAATCACTTTACGGGAAAATACGTTGTGTAACTTACAATAGAATGTACCTGTTCAAACTTGCTAGGGACTGGGCTAGAGCCTAGTCACGCCAGTCTCAAAAAATCACGCAAAGCGGTCAAGGGATAAATTTTTGGCAAATTTTTTCGTCATCGTAACTGGAGTTACGAAATCCTGGTAAGCCGTCGGCAATGAGTTAATTCTGTAGTCATGATATCACTCACTCACTCCATCTCAATTCTGGAAATGAGAAACTTATATAATCTACTGCATAAAGTTCCAAAAGTAATGACCCCTCGAAAGTAGTGACCCGAAAGTAATGACATTCCAAAAGAAACGTCATGTACGTCACAGTACATGTATGTCAACATGAAAGTCCAAAATAAATTTAATATATGATTATCATTAATAAGGTAATTTGCAGAAAGATATGAAGGAGAACCTCCAACAGTAACTTCAAGGTCTCACAATACCTTCTGATAGCAACTATCAGAAAATAAACTGCCTCTAATACTGAAAATAAATATGTAGAGTAACAAGGCAAAGGACAAAGAACACCTAATTTTTCCTGATTTTATCAAGTTGAATCTGCCCATATACCGGTGCATGTTTTAGTTGTACCTGAATTAGTAGCCACCCCCCGAAAGTATAGCCATAGGAGGCTGCTCAAGCTGAAAGTAATGGTCATAAATATTATTTTGGAACTTTGCGGTAGATACATGCAGTGTACATGACAAATTTAACATTTACATTGTACATGTAAATTTATGTATGGAGCTCATTTGAAAATGTTCCACATTACAGTACAATGTAAAAGACAAATTATCACCTCAAAAGAGACTTTTCCATCTTTATCACTGTCAAACACATTAAGACATGATTGGCATAAAGACTTGAATCTGTAGACAAAAAAGAGCAAGAAATGAATCTTAATAGTTAAATGTACATTGTACAGTTACTTATTTAGTGAAATACACCCGTCGGTCAAGTACACAAGACAAGAACACACCACCAGAGAGTACATGTAGTATTGTGCATGGTTGCCATGACTTAATTATAATAAGTTTAAAAATCTGCAAAACCTGTACTAGTCCAGGTTTTATACATGTACATGTACAACCATCAAGTTGAACATAATCATTATGACAAACAAATCTACATGTATTTCTACTTTTGTTTATATACTTAATTGTTTTAATTACTTTAAATGTACAAAATTATTATCATACATGTAGCTTGATAATCAGTTCTCATCATTTATCATATTTTATAATTATTTTATATTGATCATTATTTTACGCTTAGCATTTTAGCGTGCGAATACGCACCAAAACGAGTGCAAATATTACACTCCCCCTGACTGCGCGCTACAGAAAACACTGTTTTAGGAAATAATTATGTTGTATAATAAACAATTTATTCAGCGGAAAGTTGTGTAATACGGCTGGGTATTTTACGAGTTAGTTTTTATTTTATTACACAACTTTCCGCTGAATAACCTCTTTGTATTGTCAGATTATTGTTTACATACCTCCATAAGGGAAAAACTGGGCATAGATTTTCTTAAATGTGTCTTTGTCAACTGTTCCACTGGAACATTCCTGACAATGTAATTAATGACATTAATATTGACAAGAACACACTGTCTTAACTTCGGTTTAGTAAAGTGTGCATGAATTGTACACAATATTTTATTTTTCAAAATAAACTGGCAGGTTCATGACAATTTCAAGAAAAAAGACATTACAATATACACATGTACATATATATATTATCTCAGTTACATAATGTATTAAATAAATATATTATTTATATTTATAAATAGATATTAATAATATAAAATGTTATCTTCACACAAACAAATTATTGTCATGTACATAATTTCTGAGCATTTTATTATGTAGATGAGTGTCCAACTACATGTACTGTGCTGGATGGTTCTTGGACAGGACGTTTGGTTAATCAGTACAGCCAAACCCCTATTAGGAGGCTACCCTTGGGGAAATGGAAAGTGGCCACTTGGAGGTTGGCCGCTTAATTGGTTTCATCAGAAATTAGCATAAGGCGTAGTAGAATGTCACTTTATTTGAAGACAAAAATGACAATAAATGTGTGTTTTCAGAATGTTTTTATCGGTCAATCTCATCATCATACTCCCCCGCTGAATGATTTCATCGAGCTTAATGTAAACGGTACTAACGTTAATTTATTAAAAGTAACATCCAAAATGATATATAACGAATTTAGAGTTAAAAAAACAAACCTCTCCCTCAGCGCAGGAGAAGTTAACTCGTAAGTACCCCAAGCTTTCAACAGACTGGAAACAAATCTATACTCTTCCCTTTAATGTTAGTCTGGACACAAAAACAAGGGAATTCCAATATAAACTATTAAACAATATTGTATTCACGAACGAAAAACTTTTTAAATTTAAAATGATAGATTCTCCCCTCTGTGCCTTTTGCAAAGAAGAAGTTGAATCCCTTGAACATTTACTTTTTTTTGTAAGGCAACAAAAAGGATTTGGAATTTGTTTTCTTCTTGGCTAATCGAGCATAAAATTGAAGAAGTACATTTTACAGTTGTAAACATTCTTTTCGGTTTTTTCAACACTACTAAAGATTTTTACTTATTGAATCATCTTGTCTTATTAGCGAAATATTTTATCTATAAATGTAAATTAAACAACAGCCAACCTTCCTTTAAAGTCTTTCTTGCCAAGATTAAAACTGTTCATGAGATTGAACGCCTCATAGCAAAACGAAACAAACTATCTAGTAAGCATTACTCAAAATGGGAAAAAATCCTACCCTTACAAACAGGGTGATGGTGATTGCAACAACAACAACAACAACACAAAATCTTATCTTTCTGTTTCTGCGAGTAGTTTATTTATTTATTGTTTTTTATTATTATTTCATTCTATTTAGTTACTAATTAAATTTTTTGTTTAGTTCGTCTTTTATGTTACATCGTGACTTTGTATTAGTTTTTTTTTCCCTTTTCGTGTATTAGTAATTACATGTAAGTTAAAAACCACCTGTAATGTAAACTGTAATGTAAACTGTTTTTGAGTTGTTGTAATAAAAAGTGAATAAAATAAATAAATAAATAAAAAAATCATCACATTCTATTTCGGATTCTTACATGTATCTGTCATCAGCTTTTTCAAAACAAAGCCAGACTATGTGTATTAATTTCTTGGTGGCTGCTTAAATTATAGGGATAAAAACAATAGAAGAACCCTCATCGGGATGGCCAAAATGTGGCCGTGGCTGCTTAATAGAGGTGGCCACTTAATTAGTAAGGGCTAGTTTGACAATAGTTTTGGGAGTTTCATAACTGGCTGCTTAAATATGGTGGCCACTTAAAAGGGGTTCGACTGTACAATGTAGATGATAAAAGTAAATACAACATACTTCTAATCTATGGAAAAATTTCATTTGATAATAACAACAATTATTATTAATAGACAAGTACAAAAAAATATTATGTTGACAGTACATGACTGTACATCAGTTTGTGGTTTACTCATCTGGTAAATTATTATCAGCCCAGTATAAAACATTTTGCAACACATTTTACATGTAACTTAGTCTTGAATCAATCTATTAAAATAATATTTTCTTGCTGTAATAATTACTAGTAACTACCTGTAATTTGCAGCCAAGCCAATCCTCGCACTTACATTTTTAAATCCTCTGTACATTCTTTGTAACTCCTGTCTCGAAAATTTGGTATTTGACATCAGCTCTTCAATACCCTCGACTCTTACTCCAAAATGTAAACTAGAATCTCCACTGCCTTCATGTTCTATAAAAGACAGAAAGTGATAAGAAAATCTCAACATCCTTACAGCATGCAGTCAGTGTAACATGTACATGCAGTCAATGCACAGTTAACTTATCTTTCAGTGAGATACACATCCAGCTGTATAAACAAGAAAGCAAGTTACAGTTGTAGTGTTCATGTAATATTATTACACAATAACTAATAAGTCACTGATATTCTGTTCCTGGACATTTGATCTGATCTGGAGATACGGGACAACAGGCTACGAGTTGCACTTCTAGTACACTTCTCAGCAAAGTTTTTGCTACCACTTCCACCCACCCTATAGGTACATATACAGCATGGTAGTAAGTTTTACCACTGAGTGATTTGTGTCTGTTGCATTTCCTTTTCAAGATACAATCATGACTAATTTGTTTCAATTTCATTTTTTCCTGTATTTTTTTTAGCTTGACACTAATGGTAAAATGTGGGCCAATAATACATTGTACATACATGTACATAAATTGTAAACTGTAATTCTGATTCCGTCGCTAGTGTATAAAGCCAGCCCTAACAAAAATTTGGGAACTCAAGATACATGTACATGCAGTGGTGGTTCTAGAGGAGGGACTGAAAAAAATCTGACTTAAAACTGAATAATTCAGTTTAGTCAGATTTTTTTCACATATGCAGAAGAATTATTCTACTGCATACGTGATATTTTGATGTTGGCACACTACGAGCAAAAGAACTGATTGAACAGCACATGTAGATGCTAAGTTTAAGTTTTTATTGTTTGCCCCTAATTGTTTCTCATTATTATACGTACAATTAGTAGTGACAATATTGGCAGGAGATCTAGACAAGTGTCAGCTGTTAATTCTGTTAATTTCTCAGTGAAGGAGCTACAAAGTACATGTAGGGTAACACAAGAAGTACAGATCAGAAGAAAGAACTTTGAACCCTCATCCTTTGAGACCTCATCCTTGACCCTCATCCCAGATTCAATCTCAAATTGCCCGGGGCTGGGAATTTTCACCAGCTATTGAGTTTGAGCCCTGACTAAATTGATAGAAATTTAAACAAAACATTGCCAGGGGACTATAAAAGTACATAATATGCGTTATTAAAGTTTTGTTCTCAGCTACTTTTATATTTATTTCCCACCTACTGATGTACATCAAAAATCAGTGACAGCCATCAGAAGCTGCAATATCAGTCGGATTTTTTATTGAAGTACATTACATGTGATGTACTTGAAATGTGTAAGAGTGAATTAACTAAAGCAAGTAGTAGCAGTAGCTATCTAGCTGAGCAATTTGTCATAAACAAATTATCATCAAAAATCAAGCCAAAGCAGGCATGTTTTCAGAGGTTAAAGTAACTTAGAATTGAATTGTCTACCACTGATAAAAGATTGTACACACAAAGACATAACAATATTTCACAAGAGACTGACTTATAAAAAATTCATACATGTTACTTTTTTTGCATTTACATATAGAAGACCTTTTGAATTAAAGCGTACATAGATGAAATACATGTACATTGTCTATAAAAATTAATGTATGTAGACACAAATACTATAGACAGATATATGTATTAATGCATAAGAAGAATAAAAAATACTGTATCCTCAAAGAATACCGTAATTTATAAAGGCTTAACAGCTGCCCAATTTAATGCTTAGGAATAGGGTAAATATATCGTCAGATAGTCTTACCACAAGTGATAATTAAAATAATAAAGGATTATGTGTTCTGAAAAGTGTGAAAACCAACTTAAAAATACAATTCATCAACATAACTGCCTTCGCAACTTGTTCAGACAAGGCCTTGATATACATGTGCAGCTCAAAATACATGTACAAACCAATTTGGAATGATTTGACTTTTTGTCTGGACATGAAGCACAGTAAAGGCCCATTTACACATGCGATTTTTGATGCGATTTATCGCACGATTCCAAATCGCCCGTGTAAACCAGCTGCGATTTCATGGCGATTTGAATGCGATTTATCGCCACTGTTTCGAACTTGCTCGAATTTTGATGCGATTTATCGGCGATTTTGTGACTAAAAAACGATACATCTCCTACAACTCGCCATACTAATCGCCATAAAAATCGCTGTGAAATCGCAGGTAGTTTACACTTGCGCGATAAATCGCCGCTAAATCGCATCAAAAATCGCATGTGTAAACGGGCCTTAAGACAGCAATATGTAGCATGCATTACTGAACCTAATTTTACTGGAGAAGAAAAATAAGAACTTAGAAAAATATAATTAAAAGATATGCAATGACAGTTGATTAATAATTTAATATACACGTACATGTACAAGAAAAATTAAATTGAGGAATCCTAAACAGAATAACCCCCAAAAACCTCCTTGACGGTAGTCTAGTGATTCGATCTGATACAAATCCAAATGTAAATAAACAATTAATATCAGAAGCAATCACAATCTTACAGCTTTTCTCTAAATACAATGTATGCACCAAAAAGGTGGAAAATGAAATACTTTTGAAGATGCAAGTAAAAAAATATTGACAACATTTTTAATCTGACTTATACAAGAACACCAACAATTACATATATTATAAAATTATTGGCAAAATTAAGATACATTCAGTGAGAATTAATCAGCCACAAGGAGAAAATTGTCAAGATTTCTCTGAACGAAGGATTAAGACTTATGACAGTCTATTACATGTATAAGGACTTGGCTAAACATATTGTTGCCACACATCGTTGAAGAAACAATATGTTTCCCAGGTTAGCCACGAAGGAAACATTTCGAATTTCCAGGAGCAAGATTTGCTTTCAAAATATGTTTTTCATGTAGCTAAACTGGGATACATCTGTTAATTTGTAATGTTTTGACATCATGATCGACATCGTCTAGTTTAGCCAGGCCCTAAAGTAGTAAATATAATTTTTAAGCACTTGAGGTAAGTATTGAATTTAATAAAGTTGGAAGTATGAAGGATATATGTCTCCAATATTTATAAACATCCTCGCTGTCAGAGGTCTTTGATCGAATTTACACTATGACACTGTCATGCACTGTCGTAAATAGTGTGTTTGTACCTTTTTACAACGTACACATTAAATGACTTCCCGAACGTTTTCATATCCCGGTTTCATATAAACAAGGATCGAAGAACAAAATTTAATAAACCAATTGCCCAAAGTAAGCTTATTTAACATCCAGACTATACTGTATACATCATGTAGTTGTAGTAAGATAGGTCAAGTGGCAGTCAGCCCACGAATAATAATATTTTATGCCGTATCTACCCCTCAACCCACAACGCCATTGAGGTTTTTCAAGGTAAAATGCAAAGTTACTTACCTTCTGTAGACAAGAGATCTGTTTTCGGCTCCAATCCACTCTTTCTGCCTTTTCGTCGAATGCCTGCAACAAGACGAGCAGAGAAAACCAGTTATGTCAATACGAAAACTCTCGATCTTTACACCAGATAATTGTGCGATGCTTACTTAGAAGCCTGCTTGTTTTTCCTAAATCTTGACCCATTTTTTTCAAGACATTCGTAGCTGCCAAAATTCAGCAAAATGCTACACTTTTGACAAAATTAACAGGTGAACAGCTTTGCGTCCAACTGCGCATGACGCTTCTATGTTTTGGAAAGACCGCTGGATGGCAGATGTTCAAAAGTAAATATCGTTCCCAGACTCTTTTCAAATTAATGTCGTATTTAATTTTGTGTGGGCTAACACGTATAATAACCACACTATGTTATGACCTGAGATATTTGTTTGTGGGTTTACGAGAGTAGGACGCCTGGTAAAATGTCATTTTGAACAGCAAAGAATGAGAGGAATGCCGAGCCGTTCCTGTATAACTGTTTCCACTCTGAATCATAACTTGATTGACTATAGCCGGTTCCTTCATAAAAAGTCCCAAATAATTTCCTCGAATGAGATATGTATAAACAGGAGCATATCACCCCGGAGCCTCCATCTCCCTAATTGGGCCTATGACACGGCGTAGCTACAGTTACACCTTGAGCTATTTTTAGAATTACTTTTGCCGCGAAAATCACCCGTTGCGAGCACGAGGTTATCATTCATGTTTCAGATTAAAAACAAAACCAGGAATGGACGAGAGGAACATGGAATAAAACTTGAACGGCGGAATGTCGTTACTACGAATTATCAGTATTGTCCGCGGACGTGCACGGAAATCTTTTCGCGGGAGAACGATTCTAAAAATAGCCGAAGGTGTAACTACGCTGTTGTCATTAATCAGCGCAGATAGAGGCTCCGGGTGATATGCTCCTGGTATAGGTTTAATTTTTGTTGTGCCTTTTTCGAACAAAAAAATAATTGCTTATCAGATACTCTCAAAAGGGGTGGGGGAGGGGAATCCCTCTCCTAGATCCGCCACTCTGTTAATGCTCCTGCTATTACTTACCATTAACGACGTGCTTGAGGTGCGCAAACTTGCCAGTGGATGGATGCCCTGCCTCAGGATCGTGGGCTTCGTGGCATTCATCGTCAGTTTTATCACTTCTCCGACTCGGTGCAGGACTTGGTTCTGGTAACATATTGTTATCCTCCTCTGAATTCGGTGCACGAGAATGTTGAGCTACTGTCGAGGAAAGAAAAGCAGTACACAATTCAAACGTGGAACGCATTGTTGCGAGGAGAGTCGCGATCGACAAGTCTCTTAGCATATTGTAGTTAAACCCAAAATTAGAATACCGCAAAAAGAACACTCTTGACCCGGGGATAAATGAAAGGGATTGTAAAACTTCCAACTTGATATCTATTGAGTTGTCACCAAAATCTACCAAATACCCATATTTCCAAAGCGCCTGGCATCCCTGATTTTCGAGCATAGCTATATTTGGGAACAAAATGAATGTCGTGACAAAAATCAAATAAATTAATTAGCAACTGACCTCTCTATAATGATTCTCAGATCGGTTATTCTTCAATGTATAATTTCCAACTTAATTATTAAACAATCTCCTTTTTGTTTTCTAAAAAAGTAACTAAGTTCTCTAAAGCACATTTGTCATTTTCGTGACGTCAAATGTGCAGAAACCCTTGAATGATACTGATTTTTCTCCTTTGTAAAATAAATTGTTTTATTCGGTTATTATTTGTGCGTACTTCATTGTGCTGATAAACCATACCAATGCGTCGTTTAATTAATTAAAAAGTTGCAATGGAGTCCTCAAAATTGTCACTTCATCCGAGTGACATCCATGAACGAATTGTCGTTAAATTGTCAGTAAATATTGTTTTCATTAAAATTCTGTTGTAAACATAGAAAAAATATATTGGTGTTGGAAAAATATTAGTTCCAAAAAATGGAAGCCACTTTATTTTGGTTTTGAATTTTTCGCGCGTTGCCAATTTTGATTTGATAAGGTTGGCCATTTTGTTGCAGGATAATGCTTTCTTCGACAAAGTTACAGCTTAGATTACATTGCAACAGTGGAATTTTTCTTTAAAACTAGGCCATACTTATGATTGTGTGGATGTATGCAAAAATAATTTTAAATTCAAAATTGTAAGTGTTGTGCTGATGAAGACACGAGTGTTTTACTGGAAAATAGACCACTCGTAACTGTTCATACGAATTTACATCCGGGACCCGAGTGGCGTATTTTCCATATCCTCACTAGTGAGGATATCGATGACGTCATTTCTCACTTTTGCATGTTCTTTTTTGTGTGCAAAGCTGCCACCAAACTCCGGTTGAAAAATGGCGAGCAATAGATTCGTGAAATTTAATGAAGCCGACATGAAATCGTTCACTGAGAAGGAAAATGTTAACACGAAGAAGAAAACTTCATATGACTTAAACATTATTCAGATTATTCAAGGAGTTCCTTGCAAGTTTAAAACGAAAGGAGAGAAATTCAAGAAAGTCCAGCCACCGAGCCGCAAGAGTTCGCGATCAATTTTGTGCTTTTGCCGTCTATATAATAAAAAGAAAATTACACGGTGGCTTGAAGATATGAATTCTATTTTCTCGTGTTAAAAACAATATTTTACCCATTCGCTGCGCTCATTCGTAAAATATTGTTCTTACCACTCGAAAATGAAGTTCATATCTTCGCGCCGCCGTGTAATATCCTCTGTACTTGACGTCATAGCCGCCATATTGGTGTACCTTTCCAAAATAATTTTAATTAACTTATTTTGGATAAGTACACCAATATGACTGCTATGGCTTTTGTCAGGACTGAGTGTATACATCATGCTATATATAAAGACCATTTGATCATCTCAGTTAAAAAAAAAAAGAAAGCCCTGAGCGCAATGTAAGTATTATACTGACTTGTGAAACATAATCTGAAGCTGGAAATGAATAAAGAGATATTTTTGCGACACGATTACGACTGTTAAAGTTTTGTGTATCAAGTCTCTTGCAAACTGCTCTCCGTTCAGATTTGTCTGTTGCAGAATCTTCCCAAGAACTGCCGACTTGTGTTACCAATTTGTAAATCCGTTTGGGAGTGCTGTTTAGTTGTGTTCTAACTTTGAGAACTCGACGAAAAAAATTTAATTACCCTTACATCCATACAACTTTCCTTCGACCGGCTTAGCATTCTTGTAGCAAGCTCGGTCGCCATATGTCAGAACATAGTTAATAAAGGGAAATGGTTATGAAGCCCGGCAAAGTTCTTTGTCATATGTTTTTGTTCGCTATTTTGGGACCGTGCACAAAACCTGACAAAATACAATAGGTGGTTACGTGTGTTCAAGCAACTAACCAATAGAAACGTTGCGATTACGTAATTCATGCATAGTGTATGATCTCAAAACAAAATATGTGCACGGTCATGGACCTTCCAACATAAATATTGGCCTCTTTGTTTGCTCCTTTGAAGTTTGCCGGGCTTCATAACCATTTCCCTCTATTAACTATGGTCAGAAGCAAGACAAAACACATGCACTACTGATTTCAGGTATCTTCTCCGCCCTAACGAATTTCTTTCCATATCTATCACTTTTTTAGATAAAATTAATGATGTTGACCTTGAATGGAATTGTTTTGAACATTCGTCATGATCACACAGAAAAACAATTATTTTGTCTTGTCAATAAAGATTCTCTATGTTTTTAAATATGGACGAATCACAGACAGCCTCAGATACAGTAGAATAACAACTGTGTAAAGGTGTTTCGTTTAATTCTGACAGAAATTGAAATATTTAAATGTTTGAATATTTGACCAAGACAAACTTTCTTGCAATCTCTTACATAAATAGAAGGGCGTCATAACAAACATACACTGTAGCTATGCGACCCAACTGCTGCTCTAAATGTGCCTTAGATACTAATTTTATAGTCTACGCAACGCATGAAAGATTTCTAGGCAGAATGCAATAGTTGTCAGCGTGCGAAATGATGTTGAAAAAATATACGAAAAGCTCATTTGAAAGAATTATTCATCACCTTTTTAAACGTGACTTAGCTTCACTCGGGTACAAGATTTATATTTGCATACAGGTGAATTAATATATATATACTCAGTCTCTTTCTACACTTCAAGATACGAGAATCGCTAAATATAACATTGTTGTTGAAAATGACATTAAATTTATTTCCTGCCACAAAGCTCTTAGGGCAGAAAACTATGACTCAACACAACTGCAAGTGAAACAAAAGTAGACAAAGGGGGAAAACATTTTACACTTACAGAACGCTTTTGTTATTCACAAGGTACAAACTCGGCAATTAAGCAACTGTCAAAAATCATACACTCAAAACTGCTGGTCTTGGATGGAAGGTTTAAAGAAGGATTTCTTTAAAAACAGGTTGTTCCAAAGTTTGGCCATTAAAAATGTGTACGAGTTTTATTATTTTAATATATTTCGCTCATAAAATGTCATTTTACGAGGAGGGAACTTGAATATATTTCGCCGTAATAAACTGTAACGTAATTGTAAACACACCATATCTTGCAAATTTGCCTGACATATATACCCGCGCGCAGAGCACGCCAAAAATCAACATATACACGCGTTTGGTCGATGTACAGGCAGAATACGCGTTAAGACCTACCTTGAAACATTGTTTTGTTCGAGCTTTCAGCGCTACCCATGCTGTCCCATGATGTCGAGTTGTCTTGCTAATAACTAGTCCAGCTCCTATCAATGTTTTGCTGCATTTATTTCATTCTGCCTGCACTCTCTCGGAATCGAATGAATAATTAACGACCTCAGAGCAGGTACTCACAAGTATATTTTAACATAATTATCATGATGTGAAACCATGGCAACGGACAGTTTCAATGACTCGGCCGAATTGTCAAAGAATTCTACACAATTTGCGGGATTCTTACTGCGAGCTCTATTGAATTAAATTTTCCAAAGCTTTGTGCACGAGGGATCGAGTTAAATGAAAACAGCAGGAATATATCAGTAGTTTATTTCCTGTGGTTTCAACCCATTTTTAGAATTTCATAGTCTAGCAGAATTATTTTGAATATTATTTTTTAAAGACATCTCTGTGTATGTGTTGTCAGTGAAATCCTATACGTGCGTTTGTCTAAAATTCCCTTTAGTAAAGAACATGGAATTTCTGCTTACCAGTATAAAACATCGTCATGCACAAGAGGCAGGTGACGAGAACAACTGAAAAAATCAACAACTGCCAGCTGATATTAGCTAGATATTGTCTCAGAGGTAATGAAATTTTGAAGCAAATAAACGTGAACGACAACTCCTGCTGGTATACGTTGGATCAAACTGGTGTTCAATCATTGTGTTATCTGTCTGTCGATAATCTCTCGGCTATAACATGTATGCCTATGTAAATTTGTCTCATTGTACCGGCTGATCAAGAAAGCTGTTTTGGCCAGCCGAAATATAGTACCTCTAACTAATCTACGTAGTATGTTCAGAGTAGGCGGGGGGGGGGGGGGGGGGGGGGGGGGGGGGGGGGGCAAGGATGGTAGTTGTACACCTTAAAAAAACTACCCAATATAACCAATATGAGATAACACCACAGATCGAAGACAACACAGACAAGATATGCCCTAAATCGAGGGTAAATGAATACTTGTACTTATATACTTATACTACAGTTACTAATATACTTTCTCACCTTGATATCTAATAAGTAATCTCCAAAATATACTAAATAGCCACATTTCAGCATAAAAATAAATACCGTATATATCCAACTTTAACCACCACCCCCGCTCGCAAGCTTGTTTATAAGCAGGATGGTAGATGTAAGCGTACGTGATCTAAACACTCATTTTATAATACCTGCAGCCATACTGCAATTTGGACTTTCCGCGATTCGCATTTGATTGTGATGAAAAGAGAAATAACTAACACAAAACTGATGCATATGTTTGAAGTTTATTTGTAATAAATACTTGGGAAAACTACATTGTAAAACTACAGAAATTCCTTTTAATTATGCCTATATTTTTGTTTGTAGTGACATGGAATTATTCATTTTACATTAACTTTATACAACATTCGAATAAATATACCTTTATAAAATATCTCCTTCTGAAATAGTATTTAAAATTTTGATAAATTAGTAAATATACCATAGTTGCTATGGAACTTTATTAACTCAAAAGCAAACAAACAATAATAGCTAATCTCATACCCAGATCTTCTCAACCCCTTAGAGCGAGAACATCTGGGTACGAGATTAAATAATAACTTAATTTCCATACTAGTCCTAATTTATATACAAAAGCTATAGCATAACTTATAAGTCGAATCCGAGTTAAGTATCCATTCGTGCATGTTATCGTGGCCAGTCACTGTGCCAAGGTTTTTCACTTCTGCATTTACAAACCACGTTTGATTTTAACGAAATCTACGAGCATTTGATTAGATATAACGTACAAGTCCTCCAAAACACATCGTGAAAAAAAGCATGCCACTGTGGTGACGGACTGGGACTGAAGACTAGTGCTGCGCATGGGTGTAAATGAGTGCTGCTGGACAGCTGTAGTGTTAAGTGCAGGAAGACCCTTGAGTTCTCGATCCTGAAATGAAAGGTTTAAAATAAAAAATGTCAATAAATGACTGTTTGAACTGTACAAAGAAAGAAGGACGAAGTTTGAGGATCTGAAGGTCGTGTTCTATTGGGATCAACCGTTTTCTGTTGGTTGGGTTGGTTAGTTTTTCGTGTTCTATCAGTGGGAAAACCGTTTTCGGTTGGTTTGGTTGATCAACTTTTACAACCGGCATCAAACTAGGTTGCGGTTGGAAAAGTCAGTTTTATTGGGAAATCTCAACTGTTTCAACCTAAACCGGTTGCGGTTGAAACGGTTGATCCCAATAGAACACGATCTTAGTCATACGTTTGTTAATCTCAGCAGCAAACGTTTCGAACGTTAGTCTCTTGTCATGGCAAAACAATACCGACGGTTAACTCTTAACTCCGACTTCTTGGGAATATAACTGTTAAAAGTTATTAACTGTACAACTACAATTTACACCTCCATTAAAAGAGGTTTTTGAATACCTTAATTGACTCTCCAAACTTCCGATCTGGCTCAGCCAATAAAAAAGACAACAAGCTTGCAAACTTCAAGTTGGCAAATTTGACTCTGCGTCTTACACGTATTTCATAATTTGTTGTCCAAGTAAATAACTGCTATGTCAAAACACCTGATAACACAGCTTTATTAGCGAGTGGCATCTATTCGTACCGCGTGTTTCACAGTACGAATCTTTGCATGCAAATCTATTTAAAATAGTGACTTACAATTTTGACGGCCTTTGTGACCCATTCTTTCACTGTTCGCAGATGGTCTTTCAAAGACTTCAGATATGCGTGAGGTGTTGTCAATTTCAGTACACGTGACAGCTCTGCTAGTGATTGTGAAAGGTCTTGACTGTAGACGAGAGTAACTCTTCTATGAAATTCCAAGAGTTTGCTTCTCTGAATAAAGAACTGTAAAAAAGCATAAATATATGAGTTATAGAGTGGTAAAGTGTGACGTCACAATTTTTCAAATTTGCGAAATTATAAAATTTGATCAGCTATTCAGAGGAAGCATGCTAAAAAACGTCCACTTGCCAAAAATTAGCTCTACATTGCAATTTGCGGCCGAGATATAGAGGTTCAAAGTTTGGTACCGTCCCATATAAACCTCTCTAATTTTGCGCCTGTTCTAAACTGGAGGAACAGACGCAAAATTAGAAGGGTTTGTATGGAGAAATCAAAACCTGAAGTGTCCATATCTCGGCCGCAAATTGCAATGGAAAGCTAATTTTTGGCAAGGGACGTTTTTGGAATGCTTCCTCTGAATAGCTAATCAAATTTCATAATTTCGCAAATTTAATTTTTGTGACGTCGTGAATTAGTACTCTATTTTGCTGTGTATATTATATAGTAGGAGGCGTATTCCAAGAACTCGAAGGAGCTAATTAAAAATGTTCCAAAAATGTTCTAGTAGTTTGTGAAGAGGACAGACAGATCGTGATTCGTCTCAGCCTTCCTCATTAACCATGTTTGTTCCTTCATGGTTCATATCACCTCTTTGGTGTTCTTCTAGATTTTGAGATTTTTTCGATTTGGATATACAGTGGAATCCCGATTTCTCGAGCCTCCAAGGGAAACGAAAATTGGTTCGAGAAATAGGGAAGTTCGAAACTGATCGGGGGTAAATTAAAATTACAGTGAAAAAAATCCAAGGGAAACGACTTTTGGTTCGAGTTATCGGGGTTTGTGAAAAATCGAGGGTTCGAGAAATCGGGGTTCCACTGCATCTTTTGCTTGCCGGCGTACAGTAATACGAGTTAACACCGCACGTTCCACAAAAAGTGTTGTTATTAACGGGGTGTCTATATTAGTGGATTTCTAAGGAGGACGAAATATATGGGCTTTGAGCACGCAGGAACCCAAGAGAACGAGGCATCGATCGGGAAAAATTGTATACGGATCTAGACTTTTATACTGACACCGCGTGATTTTGTTTGGTGATATTCAAACTGTCGCCACTAGTACTCAGGTGATGAAATTCGCCATAATTGGGTTCGCCAAATAAGACAGAAAGTTAAGATAAGCAGTATAACATAATCAGTAGAACCCAAAGTATTACCGATGCATTGTTCCAATTGGATGAAGTTAGGTTCATATCTGCCATCACCGCAAGGGCCAAGGAGCTACATGTAGGGTTACAGGAATCCGTGATGTTGTACTCCAAATTCTGAAATAGATAAAAAGGTAACAGTGTCAGTTTTTGTACAAACATAATAATATTACTCACAGTTTTCAGGATTATGCAGATTCCAGATATAATAATTTCAGACCTTATTAAGCAAACTTATGCCCGACAACAAAATATATTGTTTGATTCTTTATGGTATAAGGAAGAAAGCGATTAATTAATGCAAAACATAACTTTTTATTCAATTCATAAATACATTACATTATAAGAAGCTAAATTTTTTAAAATACTATGCTAATTATACAATAAGAAGTTAAAAATACTATGCTAAAAAATACTATGCTAATTACAAGAGGCTAAAAATACGTTACTAAAAAGTTATGATAAAAATAAATTTTGTGCTAGTCGGAAAAAAGTCTGAATATTAATGTTATCGGCGTTTGCTATCAGTTGGGAGGGTCAGTTCATTATAAATTTTTGCGCCACTAAAAAGAAAGGTATGTTCCCAAAAATTTTGTGAGAATACTTGGCGAGAACAAACACTTGTAATCTACAACAACGAATTTATTTAACAGTTTATTAATAACCAATTAAGACTCTTGGTTATTATTAATAAATGTCGTAAATAATATCATGCGACTCACCATGTAGGCTTGTGCCCTAGATGTCAAGTGAGTCAGGAAAATCGAAGAAGGAATCAGTGCAACCATGGTTTTATTGAAATCCCGGCGGAGTCCGGTTGTTCCCGAGCATCGAGCTGACCTAGGACAGCCGGCGTGCACAGGAGTGTTGAGAAACACAGCCAAGAGGAATAGAAGACAAAAAATAAGGGAAAATGTTGTTCGAGGACCTGCGAAAATAATATTACAAGAATTAAACTTAAGTATATAAAAACTGTAAACTATTCTTGTCAATTCTTGGACTGGACGGGAAGGGACCTGTATGGTTAAATTTTTGCTACCTGTATCCTCAAATGAAAATTGCTGAGACTAACTAATTACATTAAATTACAGTGACTGTAGTTATCCGCTACAGTTATAATTATGACCGAATTTTTAATATGCGATCACGGTAGCATATCAAGTTATGCGGACTGGCAAGTGAACACCTTAATATCTTTAACTTAAACGATCACTTTCTCAAAATTCAGTATGGTTGAAGTTGAAGTACTGTTAGTCAGCTGTCGTCCAATCCTAACCATCCTTTTTCCTTTTCTTATGATTACCTAGCTATTTGGTGTTGTTTTACCTTAGCACGTGAACTATCTATTTGAAGTTTACTACGATTTTGACGGTAATTTTGTCATGATAAAAACATTTGGTTATTGAGTTGTGGTCTAGAGTTAACTGAGATCCTTGTATTTAAATTTCACAAAAAGGCCCATTATTGAAGTCATAACTACTGATACCACACATAATCGAAACACGTTGAAAACATACTATTGAACGATGTAGAAAAAATGTGAAAATTAAAGCGTTCAACAACAACTATATATGTCAGTTATAGGTCACCGAGAAAGAGCTCCAAGTAGTCACTGGTAGACAAAATAACTGAAGGTGGAGTAAAATAACATTTGATTATTGGTTAAAGAAAATTAAATAGATCACTATTATTACAAACACAGTCTGATATGTCAGTATTGATCAGGCTACAATAGCTGGTGTCTAATCATATAGTGAAAACAACCCTACTTGAATCACTTACCTGTCATCTTGTATTCGTTCCGCTTCTTTTCTCAGCTTGAAAATTCTTGTCTTGTTCAATTTGAGTTGCAGGTTTGAATGGTGAGTCGTTGAAGTTTCCATCCTTATATACTTATCTAAAGGTTCCTGCTTTGTCATCTCAGGGTCTAATTTAGGATTTTCTTTCCCGACTCTACAAGAAGCAATGCAAAGTTGCAGAAGTTTGACCATCCGGTGGCTAAGTTTCTTCTTCTGTCATATAAACAGGTGGCAAAGCAAGCCCCTAAAACATTACCGTCCCAATTTCGATATCTACTTTTTGCCAAATATCGCGAACTGAATTTACTTTATTTCTGAATATAATACAGGCAACAGTGCGCAATACTCAGTGGCAAATGTAAGGAACGTAATGGTCAAATGGCCTCCCAAATCATAATGTTGTTTTCATTTGTCTTTTCAAGGGAGTACAATACTCGTGTCAATCTTGACTTATCTAATTTGTGGTAGAAAATAGTTATAAATTTTTGATGTAGCTAAACATAATATTTGCCACTGTTTCATCAAGCTACGTCCGCTGTTGGAATTACAGGCGGGGTTCTCACGATACCATCAGTTCAACAATGGATCTGATAACTCCTGCTGTGTGCCTCTGTTGCATGAAATGATTGTTGTGTTCTGGTTGTGTTAATTTTGAATCGCAAACAAGAGTCTAATTTGACTTTGGTTGAGGCCAAAAAGACGCAACCCAATGGCTTCCATTCCTTCACAAGGAGAAATCTTCCGGTTAAATTCTTGTCCGTTGTCATAGGTATATTTACATCCATGATATGAAACTTCGAAGGTAAGTAAAATATGATTCTACTAATTTTAAAACAATTCCAACATCCTGTACTCGTAAAGATTCCTTTGAACCTTTACAAGGGGTTTGAATTGATTCAAGACAGCCTGATATTGCGGTCAGTAGCATTTATAGGCTAATATGCAGCTGGTTAAACAGTTCAACGGTTATAGCTAGATGACGAACGTGGACCCATATCTCAGTGTTTGTCAAACGTTTTGCTTCCCCGAAGTGGATCAAATCAACACAACAGTAGGCAAATCGTTAGTACATTCAACATTCAAGTCTTTCGTATCCGATAATCATTGCTTTTGACGCTTGTACATGTATTTCTCATTTGAACGTTGAAGAGAAAGTCTCAGTCGCTTTAACGAACCGTGTTATCAGTATCTCACGCCCATTTGATTCAAAAGTTAGAGTTCAAGGATGTTATGAGTGAACAGGAGCTCAGCTGTCTGCATACGCTGATAAGCATCACTTCAATTGAAATTTCATAAACATTATCAGGATATATAGAAGAAAACATAAAAATCTACCACCGAATATTGGAACAAAAACTGATCAAGTAATCTAAGAATCGGATGTATCATATACAAGACTGACTTTGAATACTGAATAGATTGAGGCATATAAGCTGGAGCTTCACGGTTCGGCAATAATATTAAAATGTCAGTAAACGCATTCTCTAGCATATTGTCAGTAAAACATTCAAATGGCAGACACCAACAGTTTACTTCTTCGGCATCTGATTAATTTTATTCCGACAGGCTGGACGGAGTTGCATATAAAAGATTGTTATGAACGACCAAAGTGGCGCAGCTTCATAAACGCGAGCCCTTACATAAACAGGTTGAGAGGACTGCCATTGAATGAGATAAATTCGACGTCCGACGTACATCCATGTGAAAATCTCAGTTGCGATGTCGTTAGAGTTAAAAGACCATCAGTATGGCTGCCGTAATGTTTTATGAAGACTATCGATATTGAACTGCACACTTGAAAAGAAATGCGTTGATTAATTAAAGCGCATGAAATAAAGTTGGTAACTTTGATTTTGACGAGTTTTCATCCGTGGAAGTTGGATGAGCTTATCTTTTTAAGTAACACACTGATTATGTCAACGTACCATAAGTTTATAGTAAAACTGAGATACAATGTTAGACCATGTAATTTTATAATTTCAGTACACATCGAAGAACTAGTAGTTAAAATGGCTAATTTTATAAAGAATGAAACTTAACGATGGGGGGTCTATAGCTTACAACCCATCTCATGATATGCATCATCTCGCATTCACTCAATTAATCTATTGTATTCGTAACAAAACTATTTAATTTAAGTCGTGTTAGCAACTGCTGCGTGAACTACAAAAGTACTCAGTGATCTGTATTAAAGCTCGACAAAGCAATTTCGAGTGCGATGATAAGCGCCAATCGAGGCGCCAATGTGTGAGAATGTCGTTCTTATTTCCTGACACGATTCAAAAGCTGGACTTCGGGTTAGAAAATGGTCGAATAGTAAATAATCCATGATCAGCGAAAAAATTGTGAAATTCGGCTGGGAATTTTTTTACTCGTCAGGTTTTATTTTTTCTCGCCTTCAAGGCTCGAAACTGATGCAAAAAAAGTAAAAAATGTACTCATAAAAATACCCAGTGATGTTAAACAATATCCCGCTTTAAAACATAGACTGGAAAATGCGTGCGCTCTGATTGGTTAAAAACCATGTTTTATCAGAGTATAAATCATTGAAAAGCCGTGTTTTATCGTTTCGCGCGCGTTAGATCTATATTTTAAAGCACATAAAGAAGCCAAAACCATGTATTATACTGTCATAAAACACGACGGGAATTTGAGAACACTTGAGAAATTTAGAAAACACTCGCCTGCGGCTCGTGTTTTCTAAATTTCTCTCGTGTTCTCAAATTCCCGTCGTGTTTTATGACAGCATAATACATGGTTTTGGCTTCTTTATTTGTTAAATATAAACAGTCATAAAATGAAATTTATAATTCGAAAATTATTTGCAGAATGTTATAATTAGTAATGTTATAATTTTTTAATCGATTTCATTTTATTTTTTAACATTATTTTTTTAATTTAGCTTTTTAACGTGTCACCAATTAGTGTATTTTTTCATAAACCTGACACACAAATCAAGTCTTTATTTACCTACTTTTTTTGCTTATTGTTCTTTTTATTTCTGATAATACAACGAAAACATAGGCCTAGATTGTGACTACATGTAAAATTCTTGATAAGTTCCCTGTCAAAATATGTCAATAACGGATAAGACAAGAAATAGTTTTACCCTTCAGAAGGGAGCAATAAACCTAACATGGCAAATTACTGTTGAATAATTGGAAATGTTTGTAAAAAATGATTTAAACTTAGCTGACGATTATACGTACGTAGACATAACACTTGGTTCCAGGTCAAAAGGCACATACTCATGTATACATGCATCGGATAAATGTTCCAACAATATGACGGAGATTGTAGATTGTTTTTCATCGTCGGAAATCGGAAGGAGGTAACTTTTTTGTGCTGAGAAATTTGTTGTTATTGTTATTGCTATAACAATAAAATTTATCTTGTTATAAGCTGTTAGGTTTTACATGGCTCGAGATTGAAAAAGGTAAATTCTTCGCGAGCCAAGTAGCTAGTGCTTGATAAATAAGGCAAAATGAAAGAAGAAATGAGTCTGTATCGCAGTATAATACAAAGAAAATGCAAATGAACGAAGAACTCATTTATGTTACGTCAGCGTTTTGTTTCGGTCTGTGATACGTTTGGAAAGGGTAGTTGCAACAGAGAAAAAATTCATTTATAAAGTTTGCGGATGCGAAACGTGCCTAACAACTCAGCAAAATTTGCCACTTTGTAACAAAGTTTACTTGCAAAAAGTACGTTCTCCCCGAAATCTGAGGTAGTGTAGGGCTGTCCACAATATGCTTGGCAACTTTTCGTATTTCGAGCAACTTTTTTCATTTCGAGAAACTTTTTTCATTTCGAGCAACTTTTTACATTCTGAGCAATTTCTACCCATTTGAGTCTTGAGTTGCATTAAAATTGCATGAAAATGCTTAGAAATGTTACTTTGATTGGCATATTTTACTTTTTACTTACTTTGATTGGCGATTATCATATATTTTTTTCTTTAGACAAAATGAGACAAAAAAGAGCAACTTTTTTTAAATTAAAAAAAGTAACTTTCTGGATTTTTGGAGCAACTTTTGAGAAACGTTTTGAGAAATATCGAGCAACTTTTTGAGAAATTTCCCAGCATATTGTGGACAGCCCTAATGTAGTGTATCTGTAGATGTGTATTTTTGAGTGAGATTGTTCAAGTTAGACTATGTGAAATAAAATAAAAAGTCAAATTACAGTGCCTATGAAATGAAAATCAAAACAAACATATCGGAAAATCCTTTCCAAACGTGCAAGGGTGTGGTGTTTTTATTTTTGTACCGTCTCGTCTCAATCCATTGAAGTTTTTGTGTTATGCCAACTAGAAGACTAATGATGTCACTATAATTAGGTGTACACAGCATTGGGACAAATAACAAATGGAGAATATTTCTGGTAATTATAAGTTGAGGCAAATGAAACTTAGCAATGTGTTGTACCTAGAAGAAGACACTTATAATTAGCAATACACACCATGGTGTAGCCATGGTAACACACTCGTCTCCAGTCTTTTTTTAATTTTCATCAAAAAGTAACATTTCCGAATCTTTTATGCAAAATAAGTTGTCTTTTTCAATTCACAAACAATATCAGCAATGTCCTAGGTCTCCTCAGTGATCCATTCACAGAGATGGATGATGTGTGGTTAAGAACAAAAAATGGGAAATTTCATTTATGAATTAAAGAGATCTGGAACCAAGATTGTTACCATAGCAACATCATGGCATTTATAATTCTTTCTTTCTTTCTTTAAATACAATATGGGTGCAAAGTTTCATTCACCCTCACTTATTATGTCTTCAGATATTCTCCATTTTGCGATTTGTCACACGCTGTGCACACCTTATGACGTCATAAGTCTACTAATTTGCATAACATAAAAACTTGAATGTCTCTAGAATGAGACGAGATATTACAAAAACCAAAACGCCATCCTTCTTAATTTTGAAAGGACTTTAATTGAAATTAGCTGAAATTAGGCATATCTTCCGTATATTATACTAGAAACCACAGTTCAAAGAGAGGAATATTAGATATACCATAATTTATTTCCAAACAGGAACTAGTTCTTAAGATTGTTAATGGTATGTGGCTCTAGTCACTCATTAATGAAAGGCTTTGTATGGGTGTATCTTTCAGAACAAGAGTCCATTACATTAGTTTTCAACCAATTTTATTTTCAACCAGTTTTTGAGATTCCAGGATTTCGTTCCTGCCTTAGAAGTCTCATAGAGACAATAACATCGCCGCAGTCATATAATGATATAATTTATAATTTATAGCAAATATTGCCTTACATCAGTGTTTCCTTGATTATTCTTGCTTTCATACTACTCTAATTACTATTAAAATCCTAACGCTCCACCCAACAGAAAAGACATTGCTCCCCAACCCAAGCTTTGCGAGACCGTGCGAGTGTCATGTTTCTACTTTCATTTCTTGGGACACAGGATCTTTGTTACTTTCATGAAATCCACTTGCATTATGACAATGTTGGAGTAAAAATCGTCCAACATGGCGGACGCTTGCAGAGCAATGCCGTGAAGTGTTAAAGTTGTTGATGAGGGTCTTGCTGTCGCGGAGCTCTGGGCACTAGTCCGAACACCATGAAAGCTGCGGGTGGAGTTAATGGCAGCGCTTGTGATGGGACGAATGACCGCTGTACGTAGTTGATCATGACCAGGCTGTAATAAAGAAAAGAAAAAGTATTGTTGAGCTATAGGATTCGGTGGCAAATTTCCAAGAGAAAAATTAAATTATTTGCTATTTTTAATTGCAGTCAGGAAGTAGATATTATATTATTATACTTTATTAATCACTCCAAAAGCCTATAAATCTAAATAGGATTAAAACGCAATTAAATAAAGGAACGGCCAAAAAATATTATAGAAGCTACAATATACTGAACCACTTCATAAAATATTTGGCTCTGCGTTTCAACATGACGTCTTCTCACTCCCCAAAGTTAAGTCTTTTGTCCATTTTCAAATGAGGTTCTAACTTTTAATACTGTGGCTGAAACCGTGCTGTGGCCATTTAAATAAAAGCTATTGAGTAGTACTTTCATGTTGTACATGTACTTGTGTTTATCAATATTTTGCTAAATGACGTTTGAGACTTTTTGAACTTGAACTTTGCACTCTTGGGCCGGGAGTGGAATTAAGATCAGGAGGATCCTGATTAGGGTAGACAAGATAATGCGAAATGTCAGAAGTGCTTCAATCTACAGTTTACCTTCTTTAATGCATTTTTAATGGCTTGAATAAAATTATTGATATTTCCACTTTTCCATTTTATTTCTTGCAGCTGATGTGTCACATCCCTAGCAGCTGAGAAGGCACCAAATTGCCTTTTAAAGTTGCTTATAAGCGAGATAAACGCCTTCAAAATACGACAGTTAATTTCTAACGTGCTTTCAGGCTACAATGAAAACAAACGTTGTATCAGTATTAACAATTACATAGATTTGAAATTGTATTTAAATATAATGCATGTAATTTACTTTTCGGCCAGCAATTTATAGTAACAATTTATTTCCTTTATATGCCCGCTTTTGATGCAGATTTGGTCCTCAACTTGCACGAAATTTCTAAACTTTTCCGAATCGTCTTCTAAAACAATATAGTATTTTTAATATAAATTGAAATGTACGCTGATGCCAAAAAAGTCCTAGCCTCCTACGCAGACGCTCTTTGGGCTCGTCACGCAATCTTTGCGTGATGAGCCCAAAGAGCGTCTGCGTAGGAGGCTAAAAAAGTCCTAAATGAAAAGGTTCTCACCGTGGTTTTATTTGTCCTTTGTTGCCTTGGAAACACCGAAAACTGTATGTCCGCTGACTCGTAGCTGTCTTTAAACCATCTTTTCTCCTACAATGGATGTAACAAAACACGGAAAAAGGTAAACGTTATAAAACTACTTTTGCACTCATAAATGGTCAAGAACGTGATTATGGCAATATGTGATTGTTTAACTGTTGCATCCCATGACTTGGAACACTACTCAATTTCCTTACTGCAGCTGGTTGCCATTCTGAGAGGTCTGAGATATCAAGGCCATCCAGTTCCACTTGTTGATGATTTCCTTTATTCTCCTTACAGTCGTTATTGAAGATATTTATGTTCGCTTAGGGTTTGAAGTAACCATTTACAAGGCCAAAAAGCTTTGTTTAAAAATATTTAAAAATAAACAAACGTTGCAGTTACTTTATACTTACGATTGTTTCTTTTGTCTTAAGCAGATCCACTCCCAAATTTAGCAACATTGGAAACAATTTGTTCAATTGTGCTCTCGTGTTCGTATCCAGCTGACATCTTTCCTCGGTTCTGACCATGGAAATGGCCATAATATAAATAACAGTAAACAAAACTACAAAGAGAGGAATAAATACAACAATTAATTGACCCACCACGTCATCTGTGGTAAGCGCGGGAAAATTCACGTGAGCTCAAACATTCATTATTGAAGCTGATTGGCCGACAGCATCTTTGCGCTAATTGGCTGGAGTACATCACACGAGTTTTTAGAGCCAATTGTAAAGCTCAACGAACGGAAAACGAGAGATAACGAAAGCCATTCGCAAATAATTCTGAAAACGATACTAAACTGATATTCGTTGCTGATCCGAGTGAAACAGAAAACATATCTAAATCATATACAAAGTTGAAAGCAATAATCGATTCTGGGATGAGTTGAACCAAGCAGCTTCTGCCAGCTTTTAACCAATGAAGAGCTTCTTCTCTAAATCAGCGTAAGTTACTCACAAGAGGACGTGGCTCATCGAAGTGAGAATTATGATTATATTGCCATGCACTACGACAAAACTGAACCAAAAACGGTCTTTTATATTATTTATTATTCGATTAATGAAAATGCTTCTTGAATATTAAAACGAGCTTACCTTTCATGGTTTGAAGTAGATCTTTGATTCAAGAATATTCGCGTCTTCTCAGTTTAAAGGTAGAAATTCAGTTACGAGCAATCGAACTTAGCACCCTTATATACTCATGGTGTAGTTGTAATCTTTCAAAATAAGATATTTTACTTACTGGTTATAAGAGGCTAAATCGGTCATGTTCCCCCATCACAAGGAATCTCATCCGGTTAAACAGGTGGATTGTGTTCCTCTTGACTCTGCTACCGGTGCTGTATGTCGTGATGTCAAGGAAGGAGAAGCTAAGTGGGGATTTTCAGTAAGAACAACAACCACATTGCGGATTATGTGCGCTTCTTGTACATTTGGAGAGTTCTGAAGAAGCATCTACGAACTGAGAACTTTCCAATGCGGCGTAGATCCCATCGGTTGCATTACTCATTTTGCCGTATTAAACTGAATAAATATACAGTCTTAGAAATTATAAAATATTGCTGTGAAGTTTTCAGTAGCAGTAGCTCAGAGGTGGTTTCTTCTATTTAAGTCTTTGAATCGTAGCTTCCATTTGTCGTGACCTTCAAGCATGTATTTGATTTATTTTCTTTCGTTTATCAGAGCACTAAATGGCTCAAGTTATCGAATTCTATCTAGACTGAACCATTTAAAGTATAAATCTAGACTTTAGTCAGGATATTGCTTTAATTGATTTATTTATAAGCGCAGGTGTTTTATTCAGTATCATCCTTCGTTCTATATTAATATTCGTCTTCAGTTTTCACACCTGGGCCTTAATATTTCGTATAATTCACAATATAAGTTGAATTTAGCTTTAGTAAAATTTGTATGAGCGATTGATGCTTTTGTCTTGATTTATAAGAACATATTGTATACGTCTTGTTATTGGGTAATAAAAGACGTATTTTCTCGATCATATTATCATAAGGAAGCGCACCTGTTTAATCGATTCATTGAACTTGTTATTACACAGTGAACGTTTTCGTTTTCAGTAATAAATATATGTTCTTAAATTTCACTCATTCGAAAATAAACGAAATGTTTTACCATTGAGTTATATTTGCCTTCAGTGCTGCATAAATTGAATTTAGTTCATGACGGGCTTAGACATCCACTAATTTATGTTCTTTAAAAAATGCTGTAAACTGTAAAACGGTTACGTTAATTTATAAATTAATAAATCAGTAAGGTGACATTGTTTTAATCGGAATGTAATCGTTCGATATCCTTTTACTGGGTAAAATGATAACATTTAGTGATCGAGTGCTAATTTATTCCCTTTATCGCTATTTGTTTAACAATGATTACACGTAAACAAGTTGATCATCGGAATAAATTATACACTTATTTCCAAGAAAAGAACTTCCAAGAATAACAAACCGAACAAAGCCTACATTTGATTCAAACCAAACTTTACTTGACATGTACCAGGTGAGTTCTCCCTATTTAAATACGGTATCATAAAATGACATTGTTTTGAACCATGTCATTTTATAATTGTACAACTTCGTTTATTTATATTGCATTTCCTTTTAAATTTTAGTGCATCCCCTTTTAAACTATAATTAAACAGCGTATCCAGGATCATACTACAAAATTAATGCTAAAATTGCTGTCAAGAACATTAATAATAAAAATAATAAAAATCAGTGTCGAGAAACGACTGACGTTTTTGTAAAAATACTTATTAAAAATACGAGTCTCGATCGAAGAACTCGAACTTCATAGTCGACGTTCGTTTTTTTAACGCTTTTTTAAAGTCAGTGTGAAATAATTTATACCTGTTTAAGTATTCAGAAATTGATCTGATAGACAAGTCACAACTGCATTTTTCTGAATACGATGTCCTTGTCCCCCTGACTAACTGATTTTGCTTTATTTTTAAATTGCTGAAAGAATAGTTATTATTGAAAAGTGATCGATTTTTCAGTTTGATCTTTCTGTATTCGCCCCGTCCTTTGTATTATGAGCTATGTTTAAAAAATGAAATGAAAGGAGCATGATAAAATTAGCAAGATGGCCAAGTTTCAAGCCCCTGGTGTTTAGGAGTGAAATTTTATGGTGGTTTGAATGTTTAGAAAATTTAAAAGGTTTGTATAAAAAAAGTTGCTGGAGAGCAAGAATTCGCTCTCCAGCAATGACCATTCATTGTAATAATAAATACGTTGCTCCTTTACGTTTTTGACATCGTTCAAAACATCTAGATCAGTATGTATCCAGACCTCCAATTTCTATCTTCGAACTCAAAGTACCTTTTTATTGTTTTACTAACTTACATTTATATGCTTACGTTACCATATCAAATCCAATATCACAGTGTTCAATTACTTATTTACGCTACTTAGCTACTTACGTTACATACAATAAAGACAGAATTATGACCTACGTTACATATAATTTACTAACTTAACAACTTACGTTACGTTACGTTACAATAATTTTGCATATATCAGAACGGAAAACCTAATTAATTACATAAAACAACGACAAAAAAATAATTAAACTGGAAATTCGCCCATTTCGCTCTTAAAATTCAATTTTTTACTGATTCGCCCAATATAATTTTCCGTTTCATATTTTATTAAGACTTTAGCTTGAAATCCATTAATATTTGGAAGAACTTGGTTCCTTCTGCAACCCCATAGGTATGTATAGTTTAGCGATGAGAATGAGATAGTTAAGTAAGGAGCATGATCTTGATATCACACCAACTATAATATCTTGTTTGGTGAGATTGATTCTCTGTTTAGTACAAGAGAACCAATACAATTCAAAGTCATCCCAGAAAGCTCTTGAAAAGCACTTTTTAAAAGTAGTTTACCGGTTCATATAATTCCCGATACATGGAATAGAATAACGGATGGAATTAAAAGGTAATTAATAGGTGCGCAAACGACGTCACGTGCCCTCGTAATAAATATCGATCATTCAATCCCAGCGAATTTTAGCAATTTATTTTCTAATACTGGCGTATATTTGACAATCAATATTGGAAGTTTATTGCGCCTTCAATGAAACTCATTTAGAAAACTCGATCTCCATCTAGAAAGCTTTGTATTATAATCATACCTTCATTTCAACGTTAGCTAATGTCAGGTTTCTCTGCAGATCCTCGAGGCACATGTTTTCACCATTTCCAGTGGAAAGCGCACTATTACCCTCCTATACGCACCACCTTTGCTCAGAGTTACGGCGGCAAGAACGTCGAGAAGCTGTTCTGTTATATTTCAGTCTATATGATCGATATTTTCAAAATGGCTTCCTGCGAAAGACATGTCCGCTTGGAATGGAAGGGAGTATTAAAATGTAAATGAACCAGCTGACAGCAAAGCATGAGTGCTGGCGCACATTGCATGGGGCACGTGCAAATTTCACGCCATATTCCACCGTCTTTGGCACTTTTCTGTATGTTAATTCTAAAAAATTAAACGAGTCTTCATTACCAATGAAACCCGCTGTACAAAGTGTAATTTAATCAGCATTTTGTGCAGAGAGTTGCATTGTGTCATGATTGTCATGAAATTTGCAGATACAAAACACAAGAGCTCTTTGGCTTATTTGATGAAGTAAGGAAAAAATATGTCGTCGGATTTCAAAATCATGCGCATTTGTTGTAAAAATGAGGTTTTAAAGATATATGCTGATATCTCAAACATCTTTACTCCCACAAAAAAAATGCTTTTTCGATTCTTATATATATAATTCAAACATTTTTAATTTAGGATGCCAAAACTCAAAGGAATCGGTTTAATAATTCTGCCAAAAAATGCGACTCAAAAAAATGTAACCAACGAATATTGTTATATTTTAAATTTAAACAAAGAAGAGTCTGAAATTTTCAAGCTAAAATTTACTAAGTTTAAGATTGCTACGTTTACATTTATTCTTCCTTTATCAGTGCCATATTAGTGTAATATAACGATACATAATCTCCCATGGGAAGTACAGTGGACGATACGAATTACATCTAGCGTATCGTTGCTAAGTCATTTTACATGCATTCCTCTAACTGCGGTTTCACAAACGCGACCACTTTTAATAGCAAGTTTGTTCTTTTGTTTTGTTTAAATCGCTGGCCAGATTGAGAACATTCGACCTGAAGTCAGCCAATATGAGTTGAGTTCGTAGAGCCACATCTTGAATGGTTGGAGACTCCATGCTTGTCGTGTTGAAGGGTTTGGTTTGGACAGGCCGACTGGCTGGTTTGTTGTCTGTGTTGGTTTTCTGCTGGCCGCCTTGTGGTACAGCATTCTTTTGTCCTCCTCGGTCCTGTTTAATCGAATTAGGTAAAAAAAAAAAAGGTTTCAGTCTGGGGAACAAGTGCTATTTTTGTACATCTTCGTTCAGAAGGCCTCGAAGAGCTTCCGATTCTTAATATTCAATCAAAACATTAAAGCCCGGCCAAACGAGGATGAGAGTTGATGAGAGTTGGCTCTCAAGAACGTTTTCGTCAACTCTCATCGACTATCATGAAGCGTGGGCCAAACGAGAGAGAACTCTCAACGACTCTCAAGAATAATTTGAGCAGGTTCAAATTCGATGAGAGAACACGAGAGTCGATGATAGCGAATGAGAGTTTCAGACCAAACGAGAGCTCGAGTCTGAACTCTCATTAACTCTCATCCTCGTTTGGCCCGGGCTTTTGAGTGAGCACACTCCGACAACTGGCACACTTAGCAACTTCGGAAAGGATTCGGAAAACTGGGGCTCGGTCAATACTCGGAGACTGGATGGTTACTATCATATTGGAGAGGTAGTTCGCTCTATCCCTTATCTGATACTTTCTCGAGTACCCACCCACCTATCCTCAATTTACCCTTCTTTTTGTCCTGCATGCCAAAAAAGCAACACCCAATTAGTTCGCTGGGCAGATGATATTGTGAACCTGGTTTCAACCCAACCCAATAAAATATTTTGTGAAACATTTGAAACATAAATGGACGGCAACCTTTCTACTCTTGTAATAAATTTGTGAGTGATGGCAATACTTTGTCTAAAAAATGTCCAAATCCTAACTGCATATGAAATGCCGTTTAGAGAAAAGTAATAACTCTGATATTTTGGCGAACAGATAGACATTCTTTCTACCAGTACTAACGAATTACATGTACGTAAAATACTTAATGTTCCCTTTCTACTAAAATCAAAGGTACAATAACTACTTACAAACGTTATGATTCTCAAAATTCTACAGATGGTTATTAGTATCTCATTTGTCTGTATTTTTAGATCATTCAGTTGCCTCGTTACCAGTTCTCCAACGACTTGAAAACGGCTCAGCTGGTTCATGGAATTATCCATCAATGGGATGAAGGCTCTCAATATATGAATGTGTGCCTTTAGGATCTGTTGAGGCTAAAACACAAGAGACCAGATTACTTGAAATTCTATGTAGATGTTATTGAATAAACGGGAGATCCGCATTGGGGAAATAATGGTCGAGTTTTTATTGGCAAGTTTATAGACCGAGCTAACTGTTCCAGGCTCTCGGATAGCGGGGACAAGCGAAAAAGCGTGAACGAAGGAAAAAAAACGAGGAGGGCGGGGGTGCTTTTTCGCTCGTCCCCGCTATCCGACAACCTGGAACAGGCTAAGACCGAGCCGAAGGAAATTCCGTGTATATACTTGCAAAAAAAAACGCGACCAATATATTTTTCTACCGACAGAACTGTACACAGTAAATGTGTTGTCACGTGATAAAAGTAAAAAAAATTATAACTATGGACCAGAAATAGCTATGATTTCTACTTTATAAAAAAAACCCAGTTTTTTTATGTACCTGATGTTTTAAATAAGCAAATCGACTGAACTAATTCGTGAGCGGTCCATCTCAAAGCGGTATGTATTACAAGTTGGACAGCTCAAGGAACGAAAATCTGGAGTCTGCAGATCGTATGAAAGTTGTCCAAATTATTATGAACAAAGGAGGTTCTCACCGTGGTTTTATTTGTACTTTGTTTCCTTAGAAACACTGATAACGGTATGTCCGCGGACTCGTAGCTGTTGAACGGCCATCTTTTCGACTACCATGGATGGAACAAAACATGGAAAAAGGTAAACGTTATAAAACTACTACTATTACTCATAAATAATTATGTCTCCTTTTATCGATGGCTGATATATTTCCTAGTACTAGTTAGATACATGAAAACGTGACCGCGCTGGACTATTACACCCATAAATGGTAAAGGAAGCCATGGCAATATCTGATTGTTTAGCCCACCGGCTTGGAACACTAAAATCTCCTTACTGGTTGTCCGCATTCTGAGAGGTCTGAGGTATCAAGGCTGTTATTGAAGTTACTTACAATTGGTGTTCATAATGTTTGCTTGCGTTTTGAAGTAACTATTTACAAAGCTAAATAATAGTTTAAAATATATATAGAGAAAAATAAAAATAAACCAAACTTAGAATACTTAGAATTGTTTCCTTTGTCTTAAGCAGATCCATTCCCAATTTTAGCAACATGGGAAACAATTTTAGTTACCTGTGATGCAGGTTGAAAAGAAAGCGGCGTTTGTATGTTTAAGCACAATAACAAAGGAAAGAGAATCAAGAGAGAGCAAATGTCTGTGAGATATATGATTTTTAAATTTACCATGTTGTCGCGAAGATCAGAGGCTTGTCCTGCCAGAATTTGAGACGTAAGTGAGGCTTCCGAGAGAAATGTACGAACATGTTTATCCCTTTGGCATGGCCAAGACTGTGAAGACTGATTAGCAAGAAAACAAGTCGTCAAGCCAAAAATACAGCAGGCAAGGAAACTCCCTGTCAATTTAAAGTAAAAACATGGCGTTATACGAAAAACTCAAAATACACCTCTTTATTAATTTCTAGCAAACAATTAAAATTATTTTAAAGGTAATTTTGGCATAGCAAAAATGAATAATACATCGTGACATATATAGCTTCTTTAATTTAACTCTCGGAATTTTAGAACTCTGCTAAAGAAGTTTTGGTTATTGAGTTTGTGATCTAGAGTAAAGATCCTTGGCCAGTTTAAATTTCACAGAAAGGCCATTAAAGTGATCGAAACACCTTGCACAACACGCAATCACATTGACAAGAATGAACTATGTATACCAAAATGTGAAAGTGATTAAAGCGTTCAGCAGCAAATGCGTCAGCTATACAAAATAACTGAAGGTGGAGGTAAATAACATTTGAGTATTGGTTAAAGAATCGAAAACTGAGTAAATAGATTACTATCATTACAAACACAGGCTAATAGATACTGACTGGTTATCAGGCTAGCCTGTGTCTAATCATAAAGTGAAAACAAATACTTATACAGCCCATCAATGATCTGACCTTACTTGAATCACTTACCTGTCATCTTGAAATCGTTCCACTTCTTTTCTCAGCTTGAAAAATCTTGTCTTGTTCAATTTGAGTTGCAGGTTTGAATGGTGAATCGTTGAAGTTTCCATCCTTATATACTTATCTAAAGGTTCCTGCTTTGTCATCTCAGCTAATTTAGGACTTTTTTTTCCCGACTCTACAAGAAGAAGTTTGACCATCCTGTGGTTAAGTTTCTTCTTATGTCATCTAAACAGGTGGCAATTGCTAAAGCGCGTCCCTAAAACATTACCGTGTCAATTTCGATATCTACTTTTTGCCAAATATCGCGAAAATTTACTTTATTTCTGAACTCAATTCAAGCAATACTGGCAAATTTAGTAGTCAAATGGCCACCCAAATCATATTGCTTTATTTTTTATTTAAGAACAATCCTTGTGTCAATCTTGACTTATCTAATTAGTGGTGAAAAATAGTTATAAATTTTTGATGTAGCTAAACATAATATTTGCCACTGTTTCATAAAGCTACATCCTCTGTTGGAATTACAGGCGGGGTTCTTACGATACCATCAGTTAAACAATGAATCTAATAACTCTTGCTGTGTTTCATTGTTAATTACTATACATTGCTGTGTTCTGGTTGTGTTAATTTTGAATCACAAACATGAGTCAAATTTGACTTTGGTTGGGGCCTCTTGAGAGCCAAAACGACGCAACCCAATGGCTTCCATTCGTTCACAAGGAGAAATCTTCCGGTTAAATTCTTGTCCGTTGTCATGAGCTATATTTACATCCATGATATGAAACTTCGAAGGTAAGTAAAATTTTAAAACAATTCCAACATCCTGTACTTGTAAAGATTCCTTTGAACCTTTACAAGGGGTTTGAATTAATTCAAGACAGCCTGATATTGTCAGTCGCATTTATAGGCTAATCTGCAGCTGGTTCAACAGTTCAACGGTTATAGCTAGATGACGAACGTGGACCCATATCTCAGTGTTTACAATACGTTTTGCTTCCTCGAAGTGGATCATATCAACACAACAAACCGTTAGTACATTCAACATTCAAGTCTTTTAGCATCCGATAATCATTGCTTTTGACGATTGTATTTCTTATTTGGAGAGTTTCTCAGTCTCTGTAACGAGCCGTGAATGTTATCAGTATCTCACGCCCATTTGATTCAAAAGTTAGAGTTCAAGCCGGGATGTTATCAGAGTGACAAGGAGCTCAGCTTGTCTACTTACGCTAATAAGCATTCACTTGAATTGAAATTTCTTAAAAATTGTCAGGATATAAAGAAGGAAAACAGAAAAAGCTACTACTGAATATTGGAACAAAAACTGATTAGGTATAATATATAATATAATGTTCAAGTACAAGACGGACTTTGAATAGATTGAGGTACATAAGCTGGAGCTTCACAATTGAGGTATGTACGTTGTAGCTTCACGTTCGGCGATAATGAATGTCAGTAAACGCATTCTCTAGCATATTGTTAGTAAAACATTCGAATGTAAGACACCAGCAGTGTTTACTTCTTCGCGATCGGCAGTCTGATTAATGTTTTATTCCTACAGGCTGGAAAGTTGCATATAAAAAAATGTTATGAGCTTCATAAACGCTGGCTCTTACATAAACAGGTTGAGGGGACACGTCCGGCGTAAGTCCAGGTGAAAATCTCAGTTGCGACGCATATGAGAGTTAAGACCATGCCGGCCACTCAGTATCGCAGCAGTAATGTTTGATGAATACTATTGATATTGAAATGTACACTTGAAAAAAAATGCGTTGATTAATTAAATCATATGAAATAAAGTTGGTAACGTTGATTTTGATGTATTTTCATCAGTGGAAGTCGAACTGATGAGCTTATTTTAATTTACCATTATGTCAACGTACCATAAGTTAGTAAAACTAAGATTCAATGTTAGACCATGTAATTTTATAATTTCAGTACACATCGAAGAACTCAGTAAAATTGCTAATTTTAGGAAGAATGAAAATTAACGAAGGGGGGTCTATAACTTAATATCCATCTGATATGCATTATCTCGCATTTATACACACTAATCACTCAATCTATTGTATTCGTAACAAAACTATTTAATTTAAGTCGTGTTAGCAACTGCTGCGTGAACTACAAATGTACACAGTGATCTGTATTAAAGCTTGACAAAGTAATTTCGAGTGCGATGATAAGCGCCAAGCGGAGAGGCGCCAATGTTCTTAGTCTCTGACACGATTCAAAAGCTGGACTTCGGGTTAGAAAAGGGTCGAATAGTAAATAATTCATGATCAGCGAAAAAATTCTGAAATTTTGCTGGGAATTTTTCACTCGTCAGGCTTTATTTTTCCCCGCCTTCAAGGCTTGAAACTGATGCAAAATAATAAAAAATGTACTCGTATAAATACCCAGCGGTGTTACACAATGTCCGGCTATAATAATATAAACGGTCATAAAATGAAATTTATAATTAGAAAATTATTTGTAGAATGTTATAATTAGTAATATTATTTTAATCGATTTCATTTTATTTTTTAACATTGCTTTTATTAACGTGTCACAATTAGTGTATTTTTCGCTAAACCTGACACACAAATAACGTTTATATTTACCTACTTTTCTTACTTATTGTTCTTTTTATTTCTGATAATACAACGAAAACATAGGCCTAGATTGTGACTACAGTGTAGCATTCTTGACAAGTTTCCTTTCGAAAGACATCGATGTCAATAAAGATAAGATAAGAAATTGTTTCAACCTACAGAAGGGAGCATGCAATAAATCTAAAATGGCAAAATACTGTTGAATTCATTGGAAATGCTTGTAAACATAGTTTAAACTTAACTCATTTATATGAGGATACGTACGTAGCTAAAATCACAGACATCAGTTCAAAAGGCACCTACTCATGTATGGGAGAAAACAAAGGGAAATTTGACTGAGATTGTAGATTGTTTTTCATCGGGGAAATTGCTGAGAAATTTTTTGTATGGCTATAACAATAAAATTTATCTTGTTATGAGCTGTTAGGTTTTACATGGCTCGAGATTGTAAAAGGTAAAGTCTTCGCGAGCCTAGTAACTAGTACTTGTCATGATAAATAAGGCCAAATGAAAGAAGAAACGAGTCTGTATCGCAGTATAATACAAAGAAAATGCAAATGAACGAAGAAATGTTACGTCAGCGTTTTGTTTCGGTCTGTGACACGTTTGGGAAGGGAAGGGTAGTTGTAATAGGTAAACATTTAATTTAATTTATAACGTTTGCGGATGCAAAACGTGCCGGCTAACAAATAAATACAATTTGCTACTTTGTAACAATGTTTACTTGCAAGTTCTCCCCGAAATTAAATCTGATGTAGTGTATCTATAGACTGTGTATTTTTGAGTGACATTGTTCAAGTTGTGTAAGTAAAATAGAATCAAAAACTCAAACCCCAGTTTATATTACTCACTTTTGTTAAAGTGTCTATGAAATGAAAAAAAAACTTATTTGAACTTGATTCCTTTCTAAACATGCAAGGGTGATGTTTTTATTTTTGTAATATCTCGTCTCAATCCATAGATACTCATGTTTTTGTGTAATGCAAATTAGAAGACTTATGATGTCACTATAATTTAATACCTGTTCACAGCATACATACAACCTTTATTTATACCTCTTAGAGCATGGAGACAAATCACAAATGCATGGAGAATATTTCTGGCAATTATAGGTTGAGGCAAATTAAACTTAGCACAAGTATTGTACTTAGAAGAAAACACTTGTTAATACATACCATGGTGTTGTCATGATAACACTCTCGTCCAGTCTTTTTTCAATTTTCATCAAAAAGTAAGTCAAAAAGTAACATCCGGCTTTTGTCTTTTCATCATGTTTAACGAAATAGTTTTACTCATTCGTGAGAACTACAGGTCAGGAAGTGCGTTTCCATTAAAGTTATGCAATGCAAAAAATTGCAAGGAAATTGCAAAAAATAATACATTTACAGTGCTTGCGCTGTACAAAGAAGTGCTCTTGGCCGGCCAGTGTCACTTGTCACTCATTAATAATTTTGTATGGGAATATATTTCAGAACAAGAGTCCATTCATTACATTAGTTTTCAACCAATTTTATTTTCAACCAGTTTTTGACACGTACATTCAGGATTTCGATCCAGCCTTAGAAGTCTCATGGAGACAAAAACATCACCGCAGTCATATGATGATAAGTTACAGTTTATAGCAAATATTGCCTTACATCGATCAGTGTTTCTTGATTATTCTTGCTTTCATACTACTCTAATTACTATTAAAATCCTAACGCTCCACCCTACAGAAAATACATTGCTCCCCAACACAAGCTTCGCGAGACCGTGTGAGTATCATGTTTCTACTTTCATTTCTTGGGACACAGGATCTTTGTTACTTTCATGAAATCCACTTGCATTATGACAATGTTGGAGTAAAAATCGTCCAACATGGCGGACGCTTGCACAGCGATGCCGTGAAGTGTTAAAATTGTTACCGAGGGTCTTGCTGTTGCAGGGCTCTGGGCACTAGTCCGAACACCATGAAAGCTGCGGGTGGAATTGATGGCAGCGCTTGTGATGCGACGAATGACCGCTGTACTTGGTTGACCAGGCTGTAATAAAGAAAAAAAGAAAGTATTGAGCAATCACGATTCGGTGGCAATTTTCCACGTGCAAAGTGAAACATTTTATCCATTCTTAAATGTGGTTTTAACTTTTAATTCTGTGGTTGAAACCCTAATGTGTCCTAAATAAAAGCTATTTTGCGTAGTACTTTCATGTGGTACTCAGGAGTGATGTTTGGGAGTGGAATTATAAGAGAGACAAGATAATGCGAAATGTCAGAAGTTGCTTCAATAGTTTACCTTCTTTAGTGCATTTTGAATCGCTTGAATAAAATTAATGATATTTCCACTTTTCCATTTTATTTCTTGCAGCTGATGTGTCACATCCCTAGCAGCTGAGAAGGCACCAAATTGCCTTTTGAAGTTGCTTATAAGAGGGATAAACGCCTTCAAAATTCGACAGTTCATTTCTAACGTGCTTTGAGGCTACAAAGAAAACAAACATTGTTTTGTCAGTGTTGAAAAATAGATAGAGTTGTATAGTTAAATAGCAATGTGATTTAAGTTTTTAGACCAACAATTTATAGCATATGTTGAAAGAAATGATGGTGAATTTATATGTATAGTCACGTCAGTCACATTTCGTCATTGGCTCTCATAAATCTTAATTTCTTTCCTCAGTATTTCTAAATATAAAAGTATTTTTAGAAGTCGATACAAGATACGTTGATAACTGAATTACATGCAACTTCAATCCATGATGAAACTCACATCAAAAAGGCTTGAAAGAATAAGTTAACATTTCTTTCAGAACAAATTTCGAAAAGTACGTTGATGCCAGAAAAGTCTGGAGCCTGGAGATCGTATGAAAGTTTTCAAAATTAGGTTCTCACCGTGGTTTTATTTGTACTTTGTTGGCTTGGAAACACTGATAACGGTATGTCCGCTGACTCGTAGCTGTCTTTGAACCATCTTTTCTCCTACAATGGATGTAAAAAAAAAACATAGAAAAAGGTAAACGTTATAAAACTACTTTTACTCTTAAATAATTATGTCTCCTTTTATCGATGGCTGAAATATTTCTTAGTATTAAATATACATGAAAATCGACCTTGCAATTACAGATAAGCTGAGCTATTACACACATAAATGGTCGAGAACGTGACCAAGGTAACATCTGATTGTTTAATGATTAACGTTTAAAGACACAGTTGTTATTGAAGATACTGACAATTGATGTTCATAATGTTTGCTTAGGGTTTGAAGTAACTATTTACAAGGCTAAAAAAATTGTTTAAAAATATTTAAAAAAGAAACAAACGTTGCAGTTACTATATACTTACAATTTTTTCCTTTGTCTTAATCAGATCCACTCCCAAATTTAGCAACATTGGAAACAATTTGTTCAATTGTGCTCTCGTGTTCGTATCCAGCTGACATTTTTCCTCGGTTCTTACCATGGAAAATGGCCATTAATATGCAAATGACAGTAACCAAAACTACAAAGAGAGTAATAAATACAACAATTAGTACCCAACTACGTCATCTGTGGTAAGCGCGGGAAAATTCACGTGAGCTCAAACAGTCATTATTGAAGCTGATTGGCCGACAGCATCTTTGCTCTAATTGGCTGGAATACATCACACGAGTTTTTTGAGCCAATTGTAAAGCTCAACGAATGGAAAACGAGAGATAACGAAAGCCATTCGCAACTGAAGAATTCTGAAAACGATACTAAACTGATATTCGTCGTTGATCCGAGTGAAACAGAAAACATATCTAAATCATATACAAAGTTGAAAGAAATAATCGATTTTGGGATGAGTTGAACCAAGCAGCTTCTGCCATCTTTTAACCAACGACGAGCTTCTTCTCAGCGTAAGTTACTCACAATATATTATGGTTCTTTTAGATCGTGGTTCATCGACGTGAGCTCTATGATTATATTGCCATGCACTGCGACAAAACTGAACCAAAAACGGTCTATATCGATTAATGAAAATGCTTCTTGGTTATGAAAACGAGCTTACCTTTCATGGTTTGAAGTAGATGTTTGATTCAAGAATATTCGCGTCTTCTCAGTTTAAAGGTAGTTACGCCGGAGCAGTCGATCTTAGCACCCTTATATACTCATGGTGTAGTTGTAATCTTTCAAAATAAGATATTTTACTCACTGGTTAAAAGAGGCTAAATCGGTCATGTTCCCCCATCACAAGGAATTTCATCCGGTTAAACAGGTGGATTTTGTTCCTCTTGACTCTGCTACCGGTGCTGCATGTCGTGATGTCAAGGAAGGAGAAGCTAAGTGGGGATTTTCAGTAAGTACAACAACCACATTGCGGATTATGTGCGTTTCTTGTACATTTTGGAGAGTTCTTATGAAGCATCTACGAACTGAGGACTTTCCATTGCGGCGTAAATCCCATCGGTTACATTTATAATAAACGCAGTAAATATAGTCGTTGAAATTATAAAATATCGAGCTGTGAAGTTGTCAGTAGCAGTAGCCCAGTATGTGGTGGTTTCTTCCATTAAGTCTTTGAATCGTAGCTTTAAGTAGTGACCTTCAAGCTTATATTTGATTTATTTTCTTTCGCCAATCAGAGTACTAAACGGCTCAGATTATCGAATTATATCTGAAACCATTCAGAACAAACATAAAGAAACACGATAAATCTAGATGCCGGGCTTTATCACTTCAGTTATTGCTTTATATTAATTGATTCATAAGCGCAGATGTTTCATTAATATCGCCCTCATTCTATATTAATTTCCGTCGCCAGTTTTCACACCTGGCCCTTAATATTTCGTATAAATCACTACGATTTGTATGAGCGATTGATTTTATTTATAAGAACCTCTTGTCATACGTCTTGTTATCGGTGACTGATAAAAGACGTATCGATCAGTATTATCATAAGTAAGCGCACATGTACATGTTAAATCGATTTATTGAACTTGTTATTATACCCAGTAAACGTTTTCAGTAATAAAATATGTTCACAAATTTCACTCATTCGAAAATAAACGAAATGTTTTACCATTTGCCTTAAGTGCTGCATAAATTGAATTTAGCTCATGACGGGCTTAGACATCCACTAATTTATGTTCTTTTAAAAAATGCTGCAAAACTTTAAAACGGTTACGTTAATTTCATAAAGTAATAAATCAGTATG
This sequence comes from Desmophyllum pertusum, assembly GCA_029204205.1. Lineage (NCBI taxonomy): Eukaryota > Metazoa > Cnidaria > Anthozoa > Scleractinia > Caryophylliidae > Desmophyllum > Desmophyllum pertusum. The sequence goes on from MU827782.1 coordinate 2,580,067, forward strand.
GTGACATTGTTTTAATCGGACTGTAATTTCGATATCCTTTTACTGGGCAAAATGATCGATAACATTTAATCATTGAGTGCTAATTTATTCCCTTTATCGCTATTTGTTTAACAATGATTACACATAAACAAGTTGATAATCGGAATACATTATACGATTATTTCCAAGAAAAGAACTTCCCAGAATAACAAAACCTACATTTGATTCAAACCAGGTGGGTTCTCCCATTTGTGTCATAAAATGACATTGTTTTGAGCCATATCCTATAAATCGGATGTTATATCATTTTAATTTAAAACGTCGTTTATTTATATTGCATTTTCCTTTTAAATTTTAGTGCATCCCCTTTAAACGTATAATTAAACAGCGTATCTAGGATCATACGACAAAATTAATACTAAAATTTCTGTCAGGAACATTAATCATAATAAAATTGTAAAATAGTAATAAATTAATAAAATAATAAAATTGTTAAGAAATTGTTAAAACGTTCGTTTTGTAATCGGTTTTTCAAAGTCAGTGTCAAATATTTTATACATTTTTAAGTATTCAGAAAATTGATTTGATGGGCAAGTCACAACTGTATTTTTTAATACTATGTCCTCTTTCCTCCTGTTTTATTGATTTTGCTTTACCGTCAAAGCTGTAAGGACACCCTTCTGGTCCGCTGGGTTTCCGCTTAATATAGGTATTATTTACAGTAAATAAGGGAACTGATAAATTTTGGGACTATTGCTACTGTCCGCTTAATAAAGGGTGTCCGCTTAATACAGGTTTGACTGTATTTGCAAATTGCTGAATTTAAAGAAGAAAAATATTCTTGAAAAGTGATCGATGTTTGATCTTTCTGTAGAGGACTTTCCTTCCATCCCTCCCACAGATTAGTCAATAAGCACCTAATACTTTTGAAACTATAATCGGACAGTTTAAAGGAGCTAAGGAAACCTAGAAATAATAGTTTAGAGCAACGCCAGTGAAAAAGGATGGTTAATAAGCTAGATTGAGACGGATTACGAACGACCAATCATTACGCAGTTCCTTTATCTGTTTATGTTTTCAGTCATCGTTCAAAATATCTAGATACCGTAATTCCTCGAATAATAGCCGTCCCTCGATTAATCGCCGCCCTCGAATAATCGCCCCCAGCTTTGGTGAAAATATTTGAAATAATCGCCTCCCTCGAATAATCGCTCCCCGCAACTCCCCCTCTCTCGCCCCTTTCTTTCATCACCTTCCCATTCAAGTTAATAATTAATTACACCTCTTTGATTTAATCGTTACAACAGAAAACTTACAAAAGCACAGGTTTCATTACAGTTTTTCTATAGTGATGTTGATGTATTTGACTCTTTCCTTTATTTGTTGGAGCTCTCTAACTAGCACATCAGCACATTAGCACTTCCAGTGAGCAATATTTGAAATAATCACCCCCCTCGATTAATCGCAACCCATCGAATAATCGCCCCCTCATGGAAATTATTCGAGGAAATACGGTACCTCCAATTTCCAAGAACTTTGAGTTGATACATGGAATAGGGCAAGGAATAGAATTAAGAGTAAGTAACGACGTGCCCTCAGAATAAATATTCATCATTCAATCCCTGACATATTTATTCTAATTCTTGATTTGCAAGTGACGTCATCGCCGCCATGTTGGTGGTCAAAAGATTTCGAGTTAGCTTCTATTGTGTGTTCAACCAACATGGCCGCCACGTCTTTGTCATTTGAATCCCTCGGGACGGGATTAGTTGCAAACCAGCAATATAGTGTGTATGATTCAACGCAGTGATATTTGGCAATCGACTACTATTGGAAATTTAAATTATTGATAATTTACGTCTTCATTGAACCTCATTTAACTGGGGAAAACTCGGGCCTCGTCATCTAGAAAGCTTTGTAATCATACCTTCATTTCAACGTTGGCTAACGTTTCTCTGTAGATCCTCGAGGCAATTCCGACATCATTTCCAGTGGAAAGCGCACCGTTATCCCGCGCACGTTTTCTCAGAGTTACGGCGGCAAGAACGTCGAGAAGCCTGTTCAGTTACATTTCAGTCCATATGATCGATATTTCCAAAATATCCTTCCTGCGAAAGACATGTTTGCTTGGAATGGAAGGGAGTACTAAAATGCAAATTAACCATCTGACAGCAAAGTATGAGTACAGGCGCACATTGGGGCACGTGCAAATTTCACGCCACATTCCTGACCACTGTCTCTGCACTTTTCTATATGTTAAAAACAATTAAACGAGTCTTCATTACCTTGGAAAAAAGCAATACTCTGGGAAAACATCAGTTTAGATTGTTAAAAAAAAATAGTTAACTATCGTTTGCTTTGGGAAACGTCGCCCATTTGAGCAATGACCTTCAATGCACTCTTGAATAAATATAGCACATCCTGTCCCCTCCCCGGGCCAAATTTTTTTAACGCCCGCTTCAAGATGGCGGCCATTTACATTTTGTATTTTTTTAAGCGACTAAATATTGTTTCAGGTTAATCAACAGTTTAGAATTTGAATTTAGCCAACGTTTTACTGTTTGGGGTTAAAAAATGGTTTAAATTTTGATGTTAAGTAGCGATTTTATGATTCGTTCGTAGTTTAAAACCGGTTAGTATTGGTCAATATTGACGTGTGTTACGGGAGCATGTTATTGCCTTAAAAATTAGTGTTTCGGGCAGCTAGCGGCTCGAGTGTGTTGTGTTAGGGAATAAGGTTATTGTGGGTTAGAATCAACTCAATTCATTAACTATGTTTCCTTTTTTCTGGAAAAGTCTTAAACGCCGCCATCTTGCCGCCATCTTGAAGTGGGCGTAAAAAAAAATTGCCCTCCCCGGAGTGGAAGGTCAATGACATTGTTCAAAGAACTTTCTTTTCTGCTTACATGACTTGCTCAGGTTAACGCTCAGTGATAATATACCTGTGCAATTTTAGATTAATATTCGAGGTAAAAAAGCGATCTGATTATGTGTATAGAGATGTTGCTTTTCTTGTGATTTTGCCTCTTAGCAATAATAGCCACTTGCTTGAACATGTTGAAAGTACAAGGAAATGGTCTGTCCTTGGTGCTACAACACTAAACAATACTGAGATTGGTACTGCATAGAATACGCCCTTTAATTTGTGGCCGCTTTGTAAACAGAACTATACATGTATACAATGAACAATGTAAAAGTAGCATGTTATTTCATCTGTATTTTTTCTAACCAGGGATATGAGTTTTAGAAAGGGAAAGATAGGGGAGGCATGGAAGTTATTTGAATGAGTGGGTGGGTGGTTTGGGCTGGGTAACAGTTTGTTTTGTGCAGTTTCAGTGACTAGCAGTCACTAAACACATTAATTTATTTAACATTGTTATATTTGAAATTTAAACAAAGAAGAGACGTCTGAAATTCTCAAGCAAGTTTATATTTATTCTTCCATTATCAGTGCCATATTAGTGTAATATAACGATACATAATCTCCCATGGGAAGTACAGTGGACGATACGAATTACATCTAGCGTATCGTTGATAACCTATCAGTCATTTTACATGCATTTCTCTATCTGTGGTTTCACAAACACGACCACTTTTAATTGCAAGTTTGTTTTGCGATTTTCTGTAAATCGTTTCTCAGAGTGAGAACATTCGACGTGAAGTCAGCCAAGATGAGTTGAGTTCGTAGAGCCACATCGTGAATGGTTGGAGAACCCATGCTTGCCGTGTTGAAGGGTTTGGTTTGGACAGACAGACTGGCTGGTTTGTTGTCTGTGTTGGTTTTCTGTTGGCCGCCTTGTGGTGCAGTGTTCTTTTGTCCTCCTCGGCCCTGTTTAATCGAATGAGGTAAAAAGAAAACAAAAAGGAGTCAGTGCCATTTTGTACATGTTAGTTCAGAAGGCCTAGAAGACTTTCCGATTCTTACTATTCAATCAAAACATTAGAGCGAGCACCCGTGGGTACTCCGACAATTGGTGACATTTAGCAGCTTCGCAAAGGATTCGGAACCTGAGGTCTCAGTCAATTCCCGGAGATGGGATTTCGCCCGACAGATGTTTACTGTCATATTGGAGAGGTGCCGGTGGTTCGCTCCATCTCAAATCGGGTGCTTTAATTTGAGCTCTTTTCTTGAGAAGACCCACCCACCTAACCTCAATTTACCCCTTTGTTGTTCTGCATACCGATAAAGCAACATCCAATCACTGCTAGGCAGAAGACATTGTAAACCAGTTGGTGTCAATATAATCAAACCCAGTCAGTCCATTAAAATATTCTGAAACAGTTCAGTTAAGAAAGTGGCAATATTTTGTTTCAAAAATGTCTAAATTTTTAAGTGCGTGCGAAATGCTGTTTCTTGCACTGATCTTTAGGCGAACAGTTCGACATTCTTTCTATACCTTGCTCCCTTTCAACTAAAATGTAAGGTCAATGACTACTTACAGATGTTATGATTGTCGTAATTCTTCTTAAATAGCTGTTTATTAGAGTCTTGGTTTGTCTTTTTAGATCATTCAGTTGCCTTGTTACCAGATCTCCGACGACTTGAAAACGGCTCAGCTGGTTCGTGGAATTATCCATCAATGGGATGAAGGCTCTCAATATATGAATGTGTGCTTTAAGGATCTGTTGAGGCTGAAAACGAAAGAGACCAGATACCTGAAGTTCTAAGCTAAAAATGGCTTCTACTTTATAAACAGTTTTATTTTGTAGCTGTTGTTTTAAAAAAGCAAATCGACTGAACTAATTCGTGAGCCGGGTCCATCTCTTAACGGTACGTAACTCTGTGTTTTATACAAAAAAATATTCTGCTTACCTTAACTGCGGTTTTGTTGAAACTCCGGCGAGGTCCGAAGAAATCGATGTCGCTTCCATTGAAGAGATTTGATGGCCATCTTCCGGACTGAAACAATTAAGAAAGTAAACGTTTTCCAGAATTTGTTTTATAGTTACCTTGGATGCAGGTTGGAAAGAAGGCGACGTATGTACATATGTTTATGCGTGATAACAAAGGAAAGAGAATCAAGAGTGAGTTAAATGTATTTGAGAGATATCATTTTTTAAATTTACCATGTTTTTGTGGAGAACAGAGGCTTGTCCTGCCAGAGTTCCAGACATAGTTAAGGCATTTGAGAGTAACTGACGAACATGTTTATCCCTTTGGCATGGCCAAGACTGTGAAAACGGATTAGCAGGAAAACAAGTCGTCACGGCGAAAATATAGCAGGCAAGGAAACTGATCGTCAAACTCCCTGTTTTAAAAGATAAACACGGTGTAATACAAAACACTCAAAATTACATCTTTATCAACTTCTAGCAAACAATTAAATTTCTAGCAAACACTTAAATTCCCAGTTTAAAATTGCAATCAGATTATTAGTAAGTAAGTAAGTAAGTTAGTAAGTAAGTTAGTAAGTAAGTAAGTAAGTAAGTAAGTAAGTAAGTAAGTAAGTAAGTAAGTAAAACCTTTGTGGAACCAAATGATTGAGTTATAAAATATGCAAATCGTTGAAAATTCTTTAAAACCCTACCAAAACTGAATCATGATTCAAGGTTAGTATAGATTTGTAGGTAATATATGTTACAATTTTACACTAATTTAATTCAAGAGCGGTGTTAAATATTTCCATGGGGCTTTTGAAAAACATTAATACTCCAAAGCTTGGAATATTAATCCATTTTACTGATTGTCATGCATTTCTTTTAATGCTAGTTTTGAAAATTTGGTGGCGTCAATTAATGACGACTGAGTTGCTCTGAATCCTGCAACGAAGGTTCCTAATCCGGTCTTAATCTTTCCTAGTATTTATCAGATTTTTAGCCATCCACTTGTTACTTTTTGGTTTACCATCACCTCTTGAATACTTAGTAAACAAGTATTCTTACATTTCATTTGATCTGAAGAAAATTCTGTGCACTAAAACATGACTAAAGATTGCACCAATGATTGTGAAAAAATTTTGGTTCGATAAAGTAACAGAAATCCACTTAGTCTTACCTTTCATCTTCAGTAACTCACAAATGAATGGCTTTAAGAAAGTTTTGATATCTGAAAAAACTGTGATTAGTCTTCGCAAACGGAGATGTTCTCCTTTTATACTTGCAAAATTGAGTCATGTATCCCAGTTTAACAGTACTTTTGCACAAAGTAAGGAAGTTTATAAAACTTTGTCAAAGTTTAAAAGTAGTCCCGTACCGTGAATAGCAAATTATTAACCCTATTTCACCGGACGAGTTGGCTGTGAGGCAGCTGTTTGAATGGAAAGTATTCCCTTCCCTTCAACGACTATACAGCCATCCCTTTACGCCCACATGAGTAACAAATTCAAAATTGTTTCTGATTATCAACAACAGTTATTGTCCAAGTTTGCGCCTTGAACTGATAAATTTGCTAAGTTTGATACAAAGGACATGATTACATCAAAGTAGATACTGAATTTCTGAAAAATTGCTTATGCTGTCCTTTGTGTTTCATAACTTTCTATTTGAATTTTGCTTATTTAATGCTTGAATTCCACCATGCGAGAGTAATCAACGTCTAATTTCATCTTATTGCATCAGTACTATCAGTCAAACAACAAGGGTGAGGAGAAAACCGTTAACTGGGGAATGTTGTCTTTGATCTTGATATAAAGTATAGCATACCATCAGATTCTCAGAGCTAAAATTTGGAAGAAATGTTTTATCATTTTGAGCTTGAACATAAAATACGTGCATGATAAGAATCAAAGCAAAACTGAAGAAAGTTAAAGGTTTTTTTATTACGAAGCACGTGAAGAAGTGATCCAAAATAAATCTATTTTTTGATCTGCTACTCAGTCTGAGCGCTCCTATTGTTAAGAGAGGAACTATTCTTAAACGGTGTACGTTATTAATAATTGAGTCGGTTACTACTATGTTTAAAGATAACATTTTATTTCAATCAATTTATAACAATACATTTGTGTTCCCTAAATAATAAATCGATGCTTTTCAGGCCAAAAATATGAGGTCACAAGGAAAATAATATGTTAGCGTTAGAACACAAAACATAAACGCAAGTATGATGTTCTTAGAAGTTTTTTCTTTTCTCTAGAAAGTTGTAACAAGCCTTAATCCGCACATTAATTTCCTTTGTTTCGGTCGAAATGGTATTAAAGATTCCCTTCGATCAGTGAAACAAACTTTCTTCCAGTTTAAAATCACATTTATGATGGCAATATATAAAATAAATTCCTTTCCTTCTGTATAATATACGAAACAAACATAAATCAAAACACCTTCATCTATACTTTGATCAGCAATCATTTTATTTTAGCCTCATAACACACCTCAAAAAATGAAAACCAATATTAAAAAGTTTACAACTTATTTCAATTTTATCAAAAGTAGAGGTGGACTTCCAAGAAAAACGTTCACCTAAAATAAAACGTTCGCCTAAAATTCAGCTAATTGAAGGATGCTTGTACCACATATCTAACCTAATTCCTGTGCATTATCACTCTTTATAGCTTTTCTGGGAACATTTCATGTCCCAAGATGGAGTTATTGCGAATTCAGTGAGGTTTTCAAGGATATTTTAAGGTATTACGCATGAAAGAACCCACCAGGATTCAGCTGTAAGTACCACAATGGAGTGCTATACAATTTGTCTAATCCTATAACGTGCCTGAACGATTTACGCTCCAGGAATTCGCACGTACAGGATAGTGTTTGCAGGATAAATCTTTACTGTAAACCACTTGGAATAAAATGCACGAGCCGAACGAATGTCAGTTTCGTGGTACGTACAAACTGATCACGCGGGCGAGAGATGCTGGTTGTCGAAATATGAATTTAAAAGATCGAGTCTTATTACAAATTTAGCGTGTGTAGAATCATGCATCTGGGAAAGGTGAAGGTTTAACTAATACCGTTAGAACACAAGCTTTCTAAGAATCAGATAACCAAGAATAGTCATCTGTGGTTATGATGTGAGTCAAATCAGCTAAAATTAAAAATTGTTCAGTTATCTGAATTAGCTATAATAGAGTCATGATTTTAATGAGGTTATCTACAGTGTTCCTCCAACAAACCATGTTGGTTCTGAACAATTCGTTCGAGCTAATCACGATTCTTTATTTGAAAGTTGTTATCTCTTCCATTATGTTTGTTGGTCTTGCACTGCATTCGTTTTCGAGTGCAATACTAAGGAATGACCTTAAGCTGATGTCTGTTTATTACTCCATGGCATAAATAAATCACGCAAACTTCCTCGGTGAAATACATATAGTAATTCACTTGTCCGTTTTTATACTGTGATGTACGTGCGAACATATACCCTTGTGTGAGATTAAACTATATGAGAATGAAACGCAATGCAGTTTCACTGAAAAATCCATAAATTTCAAGACCTACGTTAATCCCTTTTATAGTTGAACAACTTTACCCGATGAGAGTTAAGGTCATTCCATCGAAATAGAACTTACAATAGATTTTCCTTCAAACTTTGCCTATTGGTTGTTTATCTTAAGGGAACTTAAATTTTGAAATAAAAAAGGGGGGTCCCGGTATTCGTTTAGGAGCAGGTGGACCTTGTATATACCCCATAATTCCTTATAATATCAGCTTCCAGAAACGTTTTTATTAGCTAAGATCACGTTTCCGGTGATTATTTATTATTCTGCAATAGAAATTAGTCTATATTTATTTTATAGAAAGAAGGTGATTACTAGACTCAAAATAAGAGAAAAATTGATAGGTCACCGTACTCGTTTACGAGAAAATGACGATTTATCTCTCTGGCGAGCTTAGCCGTAAAGGAAAAGCCGCCATTTTCTTTATGCGCGCGCGCTAATTACGTGTGAAATCATGCGCAGTAAGGATGCGCAATGCAATACTAAGGAATCACCTTAAACAATTATTTTTTCATAACACGTGTAAATGAAGGACCTTTGAACTGTTGTTTATGATCAGTAGTAGGACCTTATCTAAACTCAAACCTCTGACAGAACTGAAATCCCTAGTTATAGTCGTTTGCAGTTGATACGACATCTAAATTGTTTAGAGAAAAAATTAGTTCTGCGTTTTTTACAGAACCTGAGTTCGAGTTATACGGATTGAACTATCAGGGCTAAAACAGGAGGCCTTATGCAAAAGGAATTTCTTTAAATCCTAGAATACGTACAGCGAAGAAGGTTTGTGATAAAATGATATGCGTCTGTGTGATTTTCCTAACTGAATTTCATGCTATTCAGTCATTGTTGAGATTTTGTTATGTTTTAAAGTTAGGCTTTTAATGGAGAAATATCCGCTACATGAGACTGAAGGCCAGAATACACGATGAAACATTGCGCGCAATGTCTGAATTGTACCGTGTGTCCCCCCTGAAATTGTTGCGTGCAATGTTGCAGAAAGTAATCACTTTCTTCTTTTCCAACATTGTGCGCAACAATTTTAACGTGTGTCCACTACCTGCAAAATTGTGCGGAATAATGTCAACGTGTACCCACTAACTGCAACATTGTGCGCAACAATTTCAACGTGTGTCCACTACCTGCAAAATTGTGCGCAATAATGTCAACGTATGTCCACTATCTGCAACATTGCGCGCAACAACAATTTAAACGTGTGTCCACTACCTGCAAAATTGTGCGCAATAATGTCAACTGTACCCACTAACTGCAACATTGCGCGCAACAATTTCAACCCGTATCTACTATCTGCAACATTGCGTGCAACAATTTCAACGTGTGTCTACTACCTGCAACATTGTGCGCAACAATTTCAACATGTGTCTACTATCTGCAACATTGCGCGCAACAATTTCAACGTGTGTCCACTAACTGTAACATTGCGCGCAAAAATTTCATAATGTTTATATTATCTACAACATTGCAGGTAACGCTATTAAAGTTCCTGGGAACGAGGCAGCTCGTCATATTGAAAAAGTGGAAGAAGAAGAAGAAGAAGAAGAAGAAGAAGAAGAAGAAGAAGAGCAGAGTTTTAAGCTGTCAATTAAATCGACCTTTTGAACAGTTTCGTAGTTTTATTCTTGTTTCACTAAAGAAGAGACTACGCAAAACGAAAACTGTAAACAGTAATATGATCACCATGGCAACAAAAACAGTTCTATTTTTTTATTTCGATAGATCACCACATTAATTACATATTAACGTCATCTTATAAATTTAAATTTAATTCACAAATCTCTTAACAATCAGCTCATGCAACGTTTAATTAATTGCTGTTTACATTGATTTACTATCATGCCATATTAATGTAATATAACGATATCTTATCTCCCATGGGAAGTACTGAGTTCACAATATGCGATTTACTTTTATTAATTGCAAGTCATTCCTTTGACTTTCCACAAATCGATGACCAGATTCAGAGCATGTGCATTAAACTCATCCAATATAACTTTAGTTTGTAAAATTACATCTTGGATTGCTGCTGTTTGGACAGGCCGACTCTTGTTTCTCTGTTGGCCTGCTTGAGGCGCACTGCTTCTTTGCCCTCGTCGTTGCTGTTGAATTGAATGAGACAAAAAGAAACATAAGTCAGAGAAAGCTCTACATCGTCGTTTAAACTGCTGCAATGGGAAATTGACCGTCATATTTAGTTCATAGTTCTAAAGAATACTGTTCTGTAGTCTATTGACTCAAGGTCAGCTAAAATAATTATTTCAGCTTCCTTTTCTAGAATCTTCCAAATTTGATATTTTCAAAGTTTGACTAAACAGATAGACAGCATGCAGAATTTACTTCTACGAGGAAGTATTGTATACAGTTGATCCTCTCTACAACGGCTATTCTGGAACAGAATATAATTAACTGGCCGTTGTAGAGATGTAGCCTTTGTAGGTAGGTTTCTATAAGAGTAAACTGTATGGATCGCGTACGGTCTGGCTATAGAGAAGTGGTTGTCCCGGTCTCTTTTTATAACGCGGTTTGCAGAAAAAGACTCAATAACTTACCTTGATGATTGTCACAATTTTTCTCAAGCAGCTTATGAGGAACCTTGTCTGATTTTTTAGATACACCAGTTTGCTAGTTACCAGTCCTTCAGCATCTTGAAAACGTTTCAGCTGATTGGTGGAATTATTCATCAGTGAGATGAAGGCTCTCAATGTACGGCAGTTTACCCTGAGCATCTGTTCAGGCTGAAATAAATTTGAGATTATATCAGAAATCACTGCTGAACAACTAGATTGTTCCGCCTTCGTTGATTCGATTACAAAGAAACAAAATAATTAAACGGGCCGATTGTGTTAACAGAGCTACCTCACAGAGGGCGCATCGTAAAAACGTTAGCCTAATAAAATGTTATTCCTTTATTATTACCTCTTTGGTATTTTTCTACCTTAGTTGATTAGTATTTAGGATTTTCTTATATTTGAAGGTAATTTTGCACGACAAGAAAAGACAGGCATAGGTCTTTTAAGTGTACACGTGATCTTACGTAATGTTGATCATGTTATACTAACTGACAAGTCGCGGAAAAGACGATCATAGGCGATATCTGCTTACCATATCTGCAGCTTTATTAAAGCGTCGAGGAGGCACCAACAAATCCACGTTGGCTTCTTTGTAAGGGTCTGTTGGCCATTTTATAGCCTAAATGGGTAAAAGAGATACAGTTTAACAACAACAACAAAATGAAAATGACGTTTACCTTTACCGGCCTGACTGAATTCTACCTCAACCTCGCCAAACTTTACATGTAAATGAAAACTGACAAATGACCCGAAAATAGAGATTGAATATTCGTGGATATTCGGCTAGAAATAACGAATGGCAAGAGAGGATGATCTAAGAGAAAGATTCCCCGTGCCCCATGATAACTTTTTGTATTCTATGAATAGTTTCGCGCCATGCTGTGAAAGTTATTTTTACTTCCTTCTGATCGAGGCTCTGACATCACGTTACTCGAACTGACCAATCAGGTCGCGCTCTAAAAATAGATTTCAAAACATTGTCATTGGAAGACCATGTATGGGGGAATGTTTCTCTTAGTCATCCTCTCTTGAGAATGGTCATAGATAACCACCCGAGAGTACAGTTATTACCCAAAACAGAATTTCTATTGACTATAACATTTTCAGTTTAGTTTTTCGTTCTATTTTCCTTTTTGCTTTAAGTGTCTTTCCCTTACTTGTCGTCAGTTACTTCTTCATCTTTATCTTCATAACTCTCCTAGCTACTTTTGAAACAAATCTAACAATATTAATTATAAAGTTAGATGTAATGTGATGGTTTTAAAAACTTACCATGATGTTGCTGAGAACAGAGGCTTGTCCTGCCAGATCTCGAGACGTAATTAAGGCCTCCGAGAGAAATTTACGAACATCTTTATCCTTTTGGCATGGCCAAGATGGTGAAGAACGATTAACAGGTACACAAGTTGTCAGTGCGATAATATAGCAGGCGATGAAACTGACCGTAAAAATCGCTGTGAAGATAAAAATGAAAAAATTCCTCACTATTAAAACACAGGTAAGAGTAATACGAAAATACTCGCACCATATAATCTCTTTCATTTTAAATATCCCCTAACAACAGATTTACTTTATAAAAATTACAAGAAATAAAGCACAAGTTTGAAGGACCGAATTTCAATACATAGCTTTAAGGTAACATAGCTGAAATATCTTACACAATTTCAATAGCGCATACCGAACCTTGCCATGGATACCGTTGATTAAAGAGAGAAAACAATTTTAAGGGAAAAATAAGAGGAATTTCATGAATACCTTACCTTTCATGGTGATACAACTCAGTTGCTAACCTCAAACGCTTCACCTTTTGTAAGTTGTAAATAAATGACTCGATTTTGGGATTGTTTCCTTTATCAATGCTAAGAATATGACTCATCTGGCCAGATTTAGGAATCGTTATACTATTTTTGAATCTCGGACTGTCCCGCGAAGTGGTGCCGTCCATTTCCGCTACAGCTGCTCGTACGTTCCAGGGACATTCTAAAGCACTAATGCCAACCAAGGAGTAATATATTTCTGTCTTTATGACTCGGGGAATTTTTTTTTACTGTGTGTGTTCGTAATCGTACTATTTGACTGATACATGTTGATGTAGCAGTAAACAAGATACTTTTTTTGAGGGGGGGGGGGGGGGGGGGGTGGGGGTGCGAAAAAGAAGATAAAGAAGTTAACGCCAAGTATATTAAGGGAAAGACATTTAAAACAAAAACTAAAACTAAAAGAAAACTAAAAAATGTTAGTCTATATAAATTCTGTTTTAGTAATAACTACCCTCGGGGTTGAAGAGGAATACTTTATCTATAACTATTCATCATACCTTGCCAATTATCCACAAGTATTCAATCTCTATTTTCGTGTTGATATTCATTACTCATTTTTTTGTTACCAGTATCCATTATTCCCGGTTAGAAAATAAAAATATTCAGCTCTTCAACCCCCGAAAATGCTCCTGTATTTCATAATACGAAAAATTAAACCACTTTTCTGTTGGCCAGGTCTTTTATTTTTAGTGGGATTTTATGAGTTATCTCTGAAGTTGAGACATTCCTGGTATGACAACTAAAGCGCATTTTGCTCTCACATGAATCCTATTGCCGGTCTTGTTCCAACACAGTTTCGATTCAGTCATAACGTTTATAATACCTCAAAATTACTAGTCATTAGAACATCTCCACAGTTCTCCATACCGGCAGACGAAATTGATTTGCGCTCTTTTGGCGAATTATGAGAGTGTATATTTTTGAAGGAGAAATTAAAATTGCTTTGAAGGGCAAGAGTTTTCGTCTTCGCGTGTTCTAAACCCACACTAACAACACAATGCTACCGCATTACATTATATAATACATACCGAAATTATGCCGTTATCATTAATGATCAAGTTCGTTTGGCTTTAACTTTTGTTGTAGAGCAAAATTAATTCTTAAGCTGAAGGCTACAGCTATCTGCTTTTCGTTTATTTAATTGTCAAAAACAAAAAATTCTAGTTAGAAACAATAGTTAAGCGTTTCTTTTCGTTGTCATAGGAGATATCGATATGCAATAGGAGTTTGAATCCATAATTTTTCTCGGAAAGTATTTTTCCAAGAAACGGCCGCACCTGCTTAACTTGTCACATTCTGAATGAAAGTTACAATTTGCGAATATTTTATTTCGTCGAAGGCGTAGAAACCACAGTTAGCGACTGAATTCCGTGGATCTCTTTCACAAACAACGACTCCGGCCCAGAAACAAACGCCTGCACAAGACTGAAGTATTCTCAAGATCAGAGTAGGAAGACCAAAAAGAAGCGGCGGTAAACCGTTTCCAAGCAATTTCTCGTGATGATAATTCATTACCACTTGGGAAAATCCCAAGACGACGAAGAAATCTTCGCCAGGACATTATCTATATTACAATGGAAGAATAGTTTCTGTGGGGACTTCCGGATGGCTATATATATAAAATATGCGTTTACCGATGACAAACAAGGATCCCGGCGGAAGCACTGTATGGGGAACTGCCGTACGAGTGTGGGAAATTTTAACCTCTGACCGGCGAGGAAGACGACGAAGGGTACTTTATGGAAGGAACATTACGGTAAGAAAAGAAAATAGACGATAGGATTTTGAACTGAGTATATAAAGTTCGTGGAATAACTGAAGATATTATTTCAAATTAAATATGGTCATTGTTGCAAGAAACTCCAGATTGGAACGACCGTTCGATTATCGAATAATGTTTTCTTTTCTTTTTTTTTCAACTAAGAGGATTTCAGGATTTCCTTGGAGCTTGAGAATCCGGTTCGAGCTCTAAATCAGATTCAGTTTGGGGTTGTGAAAGTGAAACGTTCACTGAAAGAAGCGAGGGGAAATAAATTTAATGTGTGTAAATGAGGCGTCATCAACAGGATTTACTTCGGTTTATATTTGGAAAATTATCTTGAGTGTGGGTCTAAGAAAGGTTTCCGCGATTGTCACGATGGCATTTTGTTCGTATTTTAGTTAAAAATGATCTAATTGTAAACTGCACGGCAGATTGTGATTTCCCTTGGTCATTTAAATGAACCAGTTTAGTCAGAAAAGCCTTCATAAACCGCATGTTTATCTGGAACAAAATACAATAGACGAATTCGGACCGTTGTTGGTGATCACCCTTAAATATCAAATTAGTTAAAACGTAAAAATATTGGAATTAAGCGTGCAGCTTTCTAAATTCGATGTATCACAACATTTAAAGGAAGACCACTTTACTATCCAATCGCTAATATACCATTTTGGGAACACAAAACAAATATACTGAACAGTTTAAAACGTGTATATTAATTGGATTATATAAGGAATACATTAAAGAGACGGCTCGGTTCCTTTCTTACTCTTTAATGAACATAAAATAATACAGCTCAGCATTTTAAGCTTATTGTCGATTATAGTTAATAAAAGCGTCTCATGCAATGATCAGAATGAATTACAATATCATATATACTAATTCGATAAAATCTTATTTGTAAGTTTATATTTATATTTGTCCACAACAAAGTCCACCTTTGTTTGCCTTTACGGAAATACATATTCTCTGATTCAGAGATACTTTTAGGTATACACTGCATTTTCATATTGATAATACGCGCCTAATAACACTTATGATAGTTTGTAGCAATATTTGTACTCCAATGACAACTGGCCACCGTAGGAAAAAAGATGGCGGCGGTAAATTTTACTACAATACCTTGCGAACCTCTCAACATTGTTGAGAGGTGTGTCAAACGGCCTCGACATTGGCTCTCAACACTGAAATGTTGAGAGAATATGGAGACAAATGTGTGAGACCGTTTAACAGGCATAATTAACTTTAAATTGAAGTTTTTAGAACAATTGCAATTACACAGCATTTCCAAGCATGCATTTTACGTGCGACTACAGCATTAAAAATAATTTTAATACGGATTTTAATAAATCCGTCTTCGATATTTTCATGGCCAAAACAGAGTTACGAGACGAAACGTTGAAGCACCTTTCATCTCAAATATTCATCAACTGCTAGTCTGATCTCGCGCACTCTTAAAAGCATCTGGTCTTCCGCATCTTGTTAAAATCGTCATCCATTTCAAGAAGGCTTGAATACAGATCACCCAGAATCAACCATACACGAAGCGCCACGCTGTGAATTGTGGGCTCAGTAGAATTTGAGGCTCGATTTGAGTTCTGGGATGTTATCTGAGAAGAGCGCATGGGCAAGACTGCTGTGTCACGACTTCCGCTGGTCATAGATCCCATTGATGCAGTCGCATTTGTTTGTGTTCCCTGCAAATGTGGAGATGATGTTACAAGAAGTTTTTACTTTCCACAAAAGGCAAGCATGCAGGTCATGAGAAAAAAAACTGATCACAAAGGGAAATTCTCATTCTTATTGCTTTAAGAAATGTATGGATGTCAGTAAGGATAATTTGTATTTTGACATCAGGGCTGAGTTTAGTGAGCTTGCCGACAAACTTACGACATGATTTGGGTCCCATTTACACGCGCTCGACTTTGTCGCGACAATCATGTAATATATTATATGGGAAGAACCGGCCAAACGATCAAACTATGATCCTATGATTTTGGGTGGAAAATATTTGAGCTATTGGTGGCTAAACGATCAGACATGTTCATGAATGAAAATGTTCGATATATCGTTTAGAACATAGATCGTTTAAACAGGTTGTATGTTTTATTTCGATTAAACAATGTTTGTCCTAGGCATGTCTCATGCGGCAGTTGTAAGCAAGGGTTTTCTAAATTTATCTCGTGTTCTCAAATTCCCGTCGTGTTTTATGACAGTATAATACATGACTTTGGCTTCTTTATTTGTTAAACAAATCGTTGCAAATTTATGAAATGAAGCTAATTATAAAAACATTTACTTACAAAACTGAAAATTCTTTCCAGCCTCCGCAAAACAGTTATCATGATTCGCAGCTCGCTCTCCAAATTCTTCAAACATTGTGCGACTGCTGTACCATTGGGAAATCTTTGAAACTCAGCTGTAGAATTTCTTATTAGGGACAGGAAGCTGCTCAGAACATTGTGGTCAGCAAGAAGGAGACTTCGAGACTAAAAACAATATATTATATATCAACTGGAATTAGTTCATTGAAAATCAGTTTATTAAGGGGGTGTTGTTATAGGTGAACATTGAATTGGATGAACGTTAAAGGAGGTAAGATAGCGAAAGAGATAAATACACACCATCAAATATAGACCAGAGCACTTCGAGAGTGATAGAACTGAGTCTATTTCCCCCCTTTACTCCCAGATCAAGAGTTAACACCCTGTGTCAGTTAACCAAATCATCTACCATTGAGGTCTGTGGATGAGACCCTAGCGTGTGACCATTCAAATTATAGCTATTGAGCAGTACTTTCATGTGGTACTGTTTATTATGCTGTTCAAGGTGGTTCATGAAACCCTGGTGTGTGACATTTAAATCAAACCTATTACATAACGCATTAATATTTTCAGGTGGTACTGTTTGCCTTTCAATATTTTACAAAATGACATTTGCATGGATAAGATTATGACCATGATTACCTGCAATCCACTTCTATTCAACAGTCGTGGACCTAAAGAAAACGAGAAGTCGGCAGCTGTCCATTGATCAGCCGGTGTAAGCCACTTGTTGGACTAAAGAAAGCGATATACAAAGGACACAGTAAAAAGATAATCCGATAGTCGAAGGAACAAGATTGACGGACAAATGTTTATGATCTGAGCCGGTCGTACTAAACATCCAGTGTAGTGCCTTTAGTTGATTCAGTCAGTCAGTCTGTCTGTCTGTCTGTCTGTCTGTCTGTCTGTCTGTCTGTCTGTCTGTCTGTCAGCCAGTCAGTCAGTCAGCCAATAAATCCGTCGGTCTGTCAGTCATGAAGTTCGTCAGTCAGTCAGTCAGTCAGTCAGTCCGTCGATCAGTCATTTATTCAGTCAGTCAGTCAGTCAGTCAGTCAGTCAGTTAGTCAATCAATTAATCAATCATTCAATCAGACAATCAAACAAAATGTCAGTCAGTTAGTTAGTTAGTCAGTCAGTCAGTCAGTCAGTCAGTCAGTCAGTCAGTCAGTCAGTCAGTCAGTCAGTCAGTCAGTCAGACAATGAATGAATGTGTTAGGGAGTTAGTGAACGAACGAACGAACGAACGAACGAACGAACGAACGAACGAACGAACGAACGAACGAACGGCGGACGGACGGACGGACGGACGGACTGGATGGATGGCCGGAAGGAACAGGAATAAAGCATATCTGGGGTAAAAAATAACGAAACTTACTATATTTGTGTAAGACCTGTACACATTTCCTCCCAGTGTCAATGACAATGGTAATAAATGCCATATCAAACTCCGTGCTGTTTTACCAACTTTGCAATGAGTAGAATATTTATCGACAGGTAAACAGTTTCCAAAAAATAAAAGAACCATCGAAGCTAGTGCTGTTTTCACAAATCCTAAGAAAGAGAAAGTTTTATTTATTTCAAGCATTTTGGGCAGAAACCTGCCTGATTAATAATGACCCACCTTGCACAGCTTTCCTGAAACGCTATAAGATATATAATGATGCAACTACAATCGTGGACAAAACTGTTGAGATACTTAACCAAATTTCAACCAATTTGATTACTACAGCTTAGTTGTTCAACCTTCCCCCCATTTCAATGTTGCCGCGTTGTTAAAACGATGTGAAAACGAAGCAGGATGAATTGGCAGCACCACGAAACAACATTGAGCAGTATCTTGGACTCTTAAAAATTCCTGAAAGTTTGGGCGTTTTGTCAATTGTCAGTTTAATTAGATGTCGAGGAATTAAGAGACAGAGATTATCACTGAGTTAAAACTTTGGGCCATTTGTTTGTTGCCAGGCAGGTAAAGCTACAGGTTTGGCTACGTATATAGCTAGAAATCACAGTTTCATAAAACATAGAAAGAATACAGTGGTATTGAAGATACTAAACGTACTAGTAATTATATTTGCCACTTAAAAAATAAAGCAAAACTTACTTGACATTTGGTTAGACGAGGTGTTTTCTTTAACTGATCTCACTTCGACAGTAGCTCTCTCACACGGCTCAAGAAATCTTTGGTCTTTGGACATACAAAGATCACTTTTATATCATCTTTTTGGGGTCATTTTCCGTATATATGGAATTATACGCGTGTTCCTGTCTATGTGGTTCATTAAGATGTTGAAATATCCCCATGAATTTGTAATTTGTCAGTGAAGTTCGACCCGTACTAGCTTTTGATTATTTTTTATGTGAAAAAGGAATATGAACAGCTTACTATGTGAAAAAGGCAGCATAATATATTTCTACGCATTGATCATTCAGTAAATGGGAAAACATCTGTTCACTGTAATATTCAAAAGTCAGAGTTTTCGTGGTAATTTTTGAAGTTGTTTTCTCTGAAAGCTTAACAAAAGAAAAAATGGCGTTTAAGTCAGTTTTATTCTTGAAATCTTTTAGATGGGAAACGTCAATTAGGTATTTCGCATCATGACCCATCATGATAACCACATGTGTGTTCCGTTGAATTCAATGAATAATTGATCTTGTTTCAGTCAGAACCGAGAACCGTCTTTTTTGGAAATAGTTTTGCTTTGGTCAGTAATTTGTGTCAATTCCGAAACTATATTATAATAATAAGAAAAAAAAACCCCGTAAGTTGAGAGTATTCCTTGCATTCTGAAAATTTCTAGTAAAGCTTATAGCAAGTGTGGGAAAAAACAATCAGCTACATGTATGAAACTAAAAGGAGGGAATTTTATTTAGTCAAATTTCTAATACTGTGAAAATTGAGGTTTTAGTTGTAAGAGCAGGTGCATGTAAGGATATTATCGTATTTATATCTTAAGTCAGTCGCCAGGATAAAATTAGCTAACACGATAATCGTCAGCATTGCAAGAAGGTTAATCTAATTTTATTACTTTTGAATCAATTTGGAAAGGAAGCTTTTTCTGTAAAAATAGCACAATGAAGGTATATGGGAACCGATCATGTATGAAATATACGTTTTAGGTCTTCCTGATTTATTGTTTATACGACGTTTCTATTTTTACTCGACACAAATTTCGCTACACTTGTGAACAAAGCAGACAAAGGAAACTAAGGAAAAGAACCGAACTAAAATCATTTCTGTTTCAGTAAAAGAAAGTGACATATAAGAGCTTAAACGGCCAAAACTGAACTTGGTACATTGATCTCGCTGACAAATATATCAAATATTTACAGCTCGGTCAAAATGCAAATTTTAAAACGCATTGTATCTTTTTCTGCAGAGCATGAAGTCGATGGCATTTTCGTGGCGCTTATAACAAATGGTCAGTCTTAAGCCTGGTTTCCATAATGATCGCAACGATCGCAACGATCGCAGTCGCAACGGTACGTCACAGCGATCGTTGCAATCATATGGAAACCACTCTTGCGATCGTTGCGATCGTTTCGATCATATGGAAACCACTCTTGCGATCGTTGCGACTGCGATCGTCGCGATCATATGGAAACCAGGCTTTGACACATGCACTTTGCCATTTGTACAAAAAACCCTACATTTATTCCACATCTCGCTGCTACGTGAACAAAGCGTGAACATGAGAATAAAAAAATGGTTTAATTGGTAGAATGAACGAATTTAGCGGGGAGAAACAAGTTAGTCCTAAATAAGTGCTCTGTAACATAACAGGCACGATTAAAGTTTCTTCTACCGATTTGCTTTACAAAAACAGCAGTTATTTTGGAGAATTGGTTTCACATTTTGCACGCTCCTTTAGCCAATCAACGCGCTTTATATTGCTTCTTTTGTTATAAATAGCGAAAGGATTGGATGAGCTCGTGTTTCTTGTTTCATGGTCAGTTAAGTTGCCAAGCAACATGACTCATTCTTATTCTTATTTAGTTGCTGCCCGCATAGGGCAGCCTCCTAATTCTGTCCTGAGACTCGATTTCAGGATTTTCTGGTGGATGTTTGTTAGCAGTACCCAGTCCCCTCCGCGTGAAAGTCTCAGGGATTGGTGACGACCATTGCACGCTCAAATTTGCACGAGAAGAGACGATTGTTGTTTTCGGGATTTCTTTTGTGCGCTCGAGGAGACGCTGTTTTGAGACGCTCTGATGCTTGATTGTAGCCGATTTCGGCTATTTTGAGACGCTGTTGCACACCCTGTTGTACGAAAGGATCTTGCGTGAAATTGTTTTATTTAATACCAAGCCGCCTTGTTTCTAGCGAACATATGAACTGACCTTTGTGAGATCCGAGTCGCGTGCTCCTTTTTTCTACGATGCATTGGTTTACTTGAATCACATCGACTATTAAATATTTGGACACGTTGCATTGTGTTCACAATTGGTTTACTTGAATTGCCTCGAAAATTAAATATTTGGCAAACAAAGACGAAGTAGTGTGCTAAATCTGGCTGTGACATTGTAACAAATGTGTCTGTCACTACCAGATGTTGGTTTTGCGCTTTGTTATTTTGAGACTTGCACGAAAGGATCTTGCGTGACATTGTTTGATTTAATACAAAACCAACGATGATAATGAAATTACAAATGTGGCACTGAGCACTTCACTTCCAATATGGTACCCCTAGTTTAGCTGCTTTTCGGAACCTTTCGGTGACAAATTTGAGGGATTCTGATATATATTTTAGGAAAACACGACTATTTTCGCGTATTATTTTCACGATTATTTTCGCGTATTTTCCATAACGTTAACATAACAGCAAAATTGAAATGAATTTCCCATCCTAATAACAACAAACCGTTTTGTTAAAATCAAGTACTTTAATTACTTAAAAAAAATTATAACTTGTAGTAATTGATAAGTAATAAGATAGTAATAAGATGAAGTAAATAATTATGGTATAATAATACCTTTGGAAAATATATACGGAACATCTTGAAATCGTATAACATATTTTCAAATGTTGAAACATAAGTAGATGCGAAAAACAGAAAAGGCTAATACTATACTATAAAATTTAATCTATTTTATTTTACATAAACTGGACGGCTTTTCATCATTAGTGAGTCATCATCCCCCAGGATGGTCTGTGACACACACACACCGTCACTGTACTTTGACTGTTTTTGTTTTGACAAATATACAATAACTTGTAGTGAACTACATGAACGCCTTTAATATACTCTCAGTTTGAGTGATACCAATGAGCCAGTGACTCAGTTACTTTTTGTGTCCCCAAATTAGTATGGGATTTTCCCAGGCTATAAGGCATTGACACCGACGTTAATAAAGTTTTCTATTCTTCTATTCTTCTATTCTATTATACGTTTCATTTTATCTCACTCAAATCATAGTTAAAGCGGTTTTCAATTGAGTATCGATAAGAGAGGATCCTCTCTTGGTATTGAAGTGATCCTAAACTGATGGCAGTTTGGTTTTGCTTTACGCCCTGTGGTTGGTCAGTTTTAAAAGCTCTTGCCACCTGGCAGATGCAAAACCAAAGCCAACTGCAACTTATTACACGCGTTTTCCCGCAGTGTACTTGCTTCCAGTTCTCATTGGTTCGTTTTGTTGTTTACGTCACGGTTGTGATTGGCCATTGTAATTGCTTTGGTTTTGGTTTTACGACACTCAATTGAACACCACTGTTTCAAATTGTCATTAACATTTCAGTGCTCGAGCACAGACTTGTTCACCATCAAAATGTAACATATTGTACTACGATTGAACTAAAAAGTACTGATTTTTACCTCAATTCGGATATCGGTAGATCAGTTAACTATATACTCCAGCTTAGCTTCGGTGAACAAATAATTACAAAAAGTATACATTGTTAATGTACCATGCATGTATGACGCATGTGCATGAAGATTATTCAACACGCATCCCTAACGATCCTAACGCTGATCCTGGTTTTAAAGCCAGGTAGATTAAAGCCATTTGAGTTTAAAATTGAGGCCAGGTAGATGGCGAAACAGTTAAATTCTTTGCGTACAGGAAAGACTAGCTCGCAGGCTCAAACTTGTCCCGGCCCTTAGAGACAGACCTGAGCATCTAACTCGTGGAGCGAAATAAACGCTAACTGAAGGGAAGTCCTTGAATCTCGTTCCCAGTGTCTTTCTTCACCCGGCCATCTCAAGATGCGGGACGAAGATAAAGGTGCTGTAACAAGTCTAAGTAATTTGAAAAGTTCGGTGCATACTTTACTTTAGTGTTGCTCTCCTTAAAGTGAGATTTATTTTAGAAGCCAGGTATTGACCTGATCCCGAGCGAGCAATCCTATTCATGGATTTCGCTTCCACAGACATGCTTCTCATAATTGTTGCCCTCTCAGGGTTGCCTTCAAAGAAGAACTTCTGGTGATTCTCCGCATCTAATTGCAAGCGCTGAGCGGTCTTGTAGCCATACAAGCCTTTGTTGAAGCGAAAGACGCGACATGCCATGCCCTCTTTTTCTCTGGCTTCCGCAACGTACATGTGAAACTTTGCGTTATCGCAGAACATCGAGATGATGTCACGCCAGTGGAAATTGTGACACACTTCGCCGACTTCAGGGAATTTGTTCTTCAGCTGACAGATGCGTATCCCTTGCAATGAAACGCAGAACACTACTTCGTTCCCGTTACAATCAGTTCCTCCATAGTGCATCCAGGCTCCGTAGTTCTCCAGTTCTTTGCAAATGTCAAGGGACGCCGAGACCGCCTCTTCGCGGGTCATCCCGCGGTGCGATTTATGCAAATCTTTGACCATCACCTCATAATCTTCCTCGTTAATGTTCCCATCAGAGTTGATACCTGTGGGTGGGCAGTAGAATACACCTAAACGATCCTCTAAATATCCCGGCTTATGTCGCTTGACATTGAAGTCTCCGAGGATAGCTTGCGCGTAGAATCCATCAATCAAGGCATGCTTATTGACGGGGAGGGAAAACTTGCCTCGGTTTATGAGCCCTTTCACCTGTAACAGAATGAGCCTCTGCATGTTCTTCACCATATTTTTCAGAGGGTCCTGCGGAAATACCTTCACGGCGAGTTGGTACAACAGCGGCTTGGATTTTCGACGAGAGTGGATTTCTTTATCCAGATTCAACCAGACGACGTCGCCGTCTTCGCGATCGATGTACTGCAGACCGAAGTACTGCTTGTAACAAGGAGGGACTTCCACCTTCTCGCACACTCTGTCGAGCAACTCACTTCCCTGCACCGTTTTCTGATCAAATGCCGTGATGAATTCCGAGTTATCGAGGAGAACAACTTGAAATTCTATGATATTCGAAGTTGAGCGTAGAAATTTTAAAGACATCGTAACTTGCTTGGATTAGAGATTACCTTTCGTTGTGAATCAATTACACTTGTATTGTTCTGGTTGACGGCTCAAACGGTCTCTCTCTCCGTTGAGAAATTTCCTCTGCAAACTTTCGCAGGAAACTATTTGCCAGTTCTGTTCAACACACACCCCCTTGATCAAATATTAGGCGAACCTACTGCTCTAATTGGGTGGTATTTTTAACGTATGTAGTCTATATGTATACGTGACCGATATCAAGGTGGGGCCAAGTTCTAGGAAACGACAAATAAACACAGTGTCACGTTTCACTGACGCACAATCAGTCGTATTCTAGATTTATTTATTGTGGAAACTGAAACAACAATCTGGGACAGAAGTTCCTGTTGTTGTAATAATAAAATGAAGGTTGCAGTATTATTAACTAATTTTAGCAACAATGGAATGTATGAGTTATAATTAGTGACAATCGACATGTAAACATTAAAATAATGGTTAATGGATCTATTATATTCCGTGACTGCTATGTGACGTCATCTTCTTGCACCGGAAATATGATATTGAGGTATGTCCGCGTGGGAGGTTACGTCGCGTGCGAGCCATTTATAGGCGGCTATACGCAAGCGTGGAAAAATGAATGTTATCCGCCGGGATGCAAATCCTGAAAAGAAAGTAACGAAATCTAAAAACATTCTTTTGACTATAAATCATGATAAAAAGCGCTTTGGACATGCAGGAAATATGTACATATCTTTTTACCAGGATGGCGCGAATACTATACAGACCCAATTCAAAGTAGAGGTTCCACTGTATGTAGTATTCATATAATCTTTTTTTATGGCGAAGGTAAACGCAAGGATATTTTTAAAATACATGATAAAAAAAAACTATAAAGTTTACGACGTTTCGACGCTACTTCACACACTTCTCCTTGTCCCAATTCTTCCAGTACTGTACTTGGGTTTATTTACATAGTACAATGCGTGAAAACAGTCCCAATTTTTGTGAGGAGAGCATCATCAGCAAGCATTCATAGAAGTTATGCTAGAACTAATTATACCAAACACTTGGTAAAGTTTAGAGGAATTGATATCTGGAATAATTTACCAGAGTCACTGAAGGAAATTAAGACCTTTCACTCATTTAAGAAAAAAGTGAAAACACATCTTCTCTCAAGCTAGAAAGAGCAAAAATAATATTAAATCAAACGTAGTTATTGACTAATTAAATTATAGGCGAAATAATTCTTAGAGCCATGTGAACTTTACAAGTAATATTGATTATTACAGGGGGCTCTCCTCGAAAAGCCCATTAGGGTTTGCTGAGAACTCCCGTCCATTGTTGAATCTATCTTTTAAATATCTTGTAACTTAGAGCAAATAGGGCAAATAAAGGTTGATAGTTTGATAGAGAATTTGTTGATGGTTTGAAAACATAACAAAGCCGACAGTTATTATAAACCATAATAACCACAAGCTGTAACCACCGTGACCTGTCCTGTTTTACACGTAACGGATAACTGGGTAACACTAACTAGATTAGGGTTACCTTTAGCATTTGGTTCAGCTTTATTACAGTTTGAGTTACCCATTACTTATTAAAAATACCTGCTGCATCAAGTTGACCAGATAAAACAAGGAAGCTGCATTTTCTGAATAAACAGCCCAAAAACCGAGAGTTTCGAGTGGGATCGTGGACTGGAGAGAGATTTCAGTCAACCAAAATTTGCATGAACATGTCAAAAAATCTACTTTATTTCGTGCCATGTTTGCGTTAATTTATACTGACAGGAGCCCATTACCCTGATACTGACAAGTCACGCCCCGTACCATCAGGGAAACAGTGAGAGGAGCACTTTCACTTACAACTGCTTTCTATGTATTTATTAATTTTAAAATTTCTAAACTTAATTGCTATCAACTTTTATGCCTATGTATAGGGTTTAATATTGGCTAAGCGTGAGGCCAAGATGGCGGGATATTGGCCAAGTTCTTTTTTTTTGCGTATTTATGGACCGAGAGGAAGTCGAGGTCCATAAACACGCAAAAAAAAAGAACGAGGCCAATATCCCGCCATCTTGACCGGACAAGCTTGGTCAATAAAGGATTTATTGCTGCCCACATAGGGCAGCCTCCTAATTCTGTCCTGAGACTCTCGATTTCAGGATTTCCGTCTGCCGAAAAGATTTCTGGTGGATGTTTGTTAGCAGTACCCAGTCCCCTCCGCGTCAAATTTGCACGAGAAGAGACGATTGTTGTTTTCGGGATTTCTTTTGCGCGCTCGAGGAGACGCTGTTTTGAGACGCTCTGATGCTTGATTGTAGCCGATTTCGGCTGTTTTGAGACGCTGTTGCACACGCTCTTACACGAAAGGATCTTGCGTGACATTGTTGCCTTGTTTCTAGCGAACATCATCCTCGGAGACCCAGGGGCAGATAGTGGGGGCGAGCGAAAAAAATCGGCAAAGAAAAGTAGGAGCGAACGAACATATGAACTGACCTTTGTGAGATCCGAGTCGCGTGCTCCTTTTATCTACGATTTCACGCACGCACGTTGCATTGGTTTACTTGAATCACATCGACCATTGTGTTCACAATTGGTTTACTTGAATTGCCTCGAAAATTAAATATTTGGAAAGCAAAGACGAAGTAGTGTGCTAAGTCTGGCTGTGACATTGTAACAAATGTGTCTGTCACTACCAGATGTTGGCTTTGCGCTTTGTTATTATAAGGTTATTTTGAGACGCAATTGCACGAAAGGATCTTGCAATATGATACCCCTAGTTATAACTATTTATTAACAATTTTATATAAATTTTGCAAGCCACTTCGACTCGTGGCCAGGAGCCATAATCCCTGATTATGGCTCCTGTCGTGGCTTATTATCGGCCCAGAGAAACTGGATACGAGTGTGACAGCCGACACGTTTATCGACACGCGACATTCGCGGTGCCAATCTCGTACCCAGAGTCCACGGTCTCCTCGGTCAGCGGGTCGTCGCCAGGTGAAACTCTGGGGGAATGGAATTAATGTCGAATTTTTTGATTGGCTGTTTGTATAACAATGAAAGAGAATGGAAGTGATCGCAAAGCATTATTTTGTCATGTTTTCAAGATGGCGGCTGTTTGGTGGCAAGATGCGCGTATTTTCAACGCCAATTATGTGTTCGCCTTAGCCATTTTAAAACATATTTGCCGGTCAACATAAAGGAAATCAACCTGAAAGTGATATTCTATATTCTGGAGGTAAATTGTTTTAGTTCTCAAGTTGTATTTTTATAAAGAAATCAATCGCTATATTGACGCCATTTGCCATACAGTCTGCAAAGTGTACATCAGAAATGGCAAGTTTGTAGGAAATTGTGTAGTGGAATTTGCCTGAAATTTCGGCCAATTGCTCGTCGAATGTGCATGAATCTGCTAGACAGAAAGCGCCCTAAGCGCCACTTGTCTTCTTGCCGAATTTTGTGCTCAAAGTTCGGTGTCAAATACGCGTGGCACTTACTCGTTTACTAATCGTGTCAGGAGACATAGCAAAGGAAACGTACTTGGGTGGAATTTCACTAAATAAATATTTATAACTTTTTGTGCTATGGTGATTTATTGTGTGACATATATACAGAGCTAATCTAAATTTCCATAATTTAAAATCTTCCATAGGCCAGCCATCCCCATAAAATGTTTTGTTTCCCATCGTCCGACCAAAACATTTTATGGGGATGGCCATAGTGGATGAATGGAAGTTTTAGAAATTAAATAAGTTTGAAGGCTTCCTGCCTTTCAGTCCTTGAAGTCAACTCATTACATGCATACATATTTATTTATTCAACGTGCAAATACCAAATATAAATACAAAACAACGCACTGAAATGGATTTTAAGAGGTGGATCCTTTGTAAAAAACACCTCAAAGCATTTACTCCCTCAACTCCCTGTTGTTGTTGTTTATTTTATTTTATTTTATTTTATTTTTAATGATTTCACACTTTATTCACAAAATATACAAACATAGTTACATTTCACATAAAAAAACTACTTAATACAGTATTACTACGTACAGAACAATGAAAAATATATAGGAAAAAAACAATACGATACAAGAAAAATATACTTTAACAGTACACATACAGCGTATCTACAAAAAAAAAGGAAGTAACTGTATATAAGTCATTTACTACATATTATATATGATTAAAATCTAGTTTTGAACAACATGGAGTAATTTATCTACTTCCGAGAAGCGTAACCATTGACTCTAAAACCAGAGAATTCCAGTATAAATTTTTAAATATAATTCATAAAGCACTTTACAAAATGGGTATTGTAACCTCACCTACATGCACTTTTTTGTGGAAAGTCTGACGAATCCCTCGAGCATCTATTTATTTACTGCGAAACTACTTGCAGCTTTTGGCTTTCAGTAACAAAGTGGCTGAAAGATTATTTTATTAACCTTCATAATTGAAATGCTTCTAATATAACATTTGGGTTTTTTCGGAAGGATTTCCTACTATTAAATCATATTATCATCCTTTGTAAGCAAGTGATCTATCAATGCCGATGTCTCAACATAAAACCATCCCTTTCGTTGCTTAAAGCCAGGATTAAATTTACTTACAAATTAGAGTTTTTAATAGCCAAGGAGAATAAAACGTTAGAAATTCATAACAACAAATGGAAAGAATTACTCAACTCCCTGTTGTGATTCCCAGGAGTGAACAAAGAATAAAAATTTATGGAAATCAAAGTAATGAGAAATTATGTTCTTAATAAAACGTCCGTTGTGTTATTGGACAAGACACTTGACTGTCACAGTGCTCTCTCTCTCTCCACCCACAATCAGTGTATTAATGGGCACCCTGAGAAACATAATGGGTGGGTGGTGGGTACCTGCAAAGGACTAACATCCCATCCAGAGGAGTAGTGATACTCCTAGTCGCTGCATGCTATATATATGGAAACCAGTGTTTAGCACTGGCCTGATAAGCCAGTTGGTTTATATACAAACTTTAACCTAACTGTTAACAGTTAATTTAGACTGCAAGCATGAAAAGTGCCTGGGGGAGGTACTCAACAGATGCTCGGGTAGGGAGGTGCGGCCACTTAAATCCTGACCTTTGTTAAAGACAGAATTCCGATTTTTGAGACCTGTCTAATCATACTCTTAATTAGTTTAAAGACAAGAATAGAATAGTGATAAACTGCTTCTTATTTTAATGCAGCATTGGCAATTAGTGATAGATACAATATGAGCGGCAGATCTGTATATGGGCATTTACAATCACGAGCCGAAGGCGAGCCATTGTAAATCCCATACAGATCTGATGCAAATATTGTTTCAAGCTTATGACACATGCATCTTAAAGTTTATGTTCGTCGACAATCTTGGCTTAACAAGGCATTTTAGGCAAGTAAATAGAAGGAAAAGTTGATGAAAATCAGGACGTAATCTGTACATCCGATTTACTGATATTTTAATTATTATGCAGTCACTAAGCTGTTTACATTAATTCTTAGTATGCATCAAGCACTGAAGGCCTTTTCATTGATGGTCTTGTAAAGTGCTACCATAAAGAAACCCTGTTTAAGACAAAAAGTGATGAAATCGCCTGTTCAAGACAAAAAACCCTGAAAACCATTGGCATACCCGGTTGAGCCACACATCCCCCTCAAGGCCAGATAAGGAAGTACTCCCACCACTCCCGTTCGGGGTTCCTGGTGAACATATGAGTTGTATTTTGCCAGTTATACCTGTGCTGTGGTTTGTTCTAAAACAGCACTTCTCACAAGATATTAATAAAATTGGATTTGACGATAGACTGTACATGACAAACTGCAACACAAATTTCTGTTCATATATGATTTATTTTCAAACAATGTAACCTCATGTTCACATTTTTTCATGGAAGTTTCTTGCCACACATGGCAAGGACTGCTTTTCTTTGTATTGTTCTTACATAATGGTTTGATTCAACTGGGTCTCCCAAGTTAGCCTCCATGATGGGAATTTTTCTGTTTACATCTCTAAAATAGAAACAACAAATAAGCAAATTAACATGGCTCATGCACCAGGATAACAATGCATTTATTTGCCCTCATATACCGGTATAATAATATACAGTAGCGATCCTAGCCTGATTGAACTATCAATTTATCAGGCAAGGCATTCCTCAGCAGTTAAAATATGAACTGATGTACAATGTAGCTCAAATATGTCAAAGAGTAGACTTAAGCTTAAATGGTCCCCAAGAAAGCAAAAAACGGAGGTCATATGTCTCATTTCAGTGAGCTCACTCACAAGTCTGACAAGTTCTCATAGTTACAAAAAAATACACAGAAATACAATGCGATAAATTATAATTCTAAAGATTTTAGCTGATTTTATAAAATCGCTCTCCTTCCCCTTGACCTATCATATAGCGATGTTTCTCGTTACGTCACCTATTGTTATTAATGTGCCAACCAGAGAACTATTGGCTGTTGAAACAAAGAGTTCTTTTGTTTAATGGTTGGCAAATTTGAATAACAAAACAAATGTTGATAAACAGTGAACACTCCTATAAGCTTAAAAGGACAGTAAACTTACAGGAATCAGCCGCCATTTTTTTGCTTTCCCTATCGCCCTGTCACAATAAACATTTCGTCGTCGAGCTGTCTTCTTCGAAGAATCATTTGAATAATCCAAATTTCGTTTAAAAAGACGAATTGAATCCAATGTGCCTCCACACCAAACGAGTGAAGTTCTGACTCGAAGTCAAGAAAGCGAAGGCTTTGGGGTCGAGAATGTTGACTTCCGTTTTAGAGCTAAGCATGCGCACAACAACCGGAATACCAGATTTCTGGTGTAAAAATTCCATTCCCCCAGAGTTTCACCAGGCGACGACCCGCTGACCGAGGAGACCGTGGACTCTGGGTACGAGATTGTCGCGGTGCGGGAAAGCCTTTTACACGAGAACCAATCAGAAGGCGGGATTAAAACACAAACAAATACTCGAGGGAGTAAAAATCTTTTCATGATGATCATGGTGGTTTGTACGTTGAAATCTACTTGATTCCGTTTATATTCAGTAAATTTTGAATGCACAACGTGCTGTACACAGTTTCCGAAAACCACGCTTCATCAAAAACCAAAAATTCCCTTAGAAGAACTAAGCTTGTTGACAAGAAAAGCTTCGCTAAGCTGATTTCTAAACTTTCAGTTTCCAGATGACAACCGTTAAATCAGTGAAATTTGCGAGCGTGAAAAGAAAATCAGTGGGGAAACTAGAGTGCCAAGTTGTGCTTCTAGACAATTCCCTCTTCGTGGCTACATTTGACAAGAAGTCTACTAAAGGACAAGAGCTCTTCGTCAGTGTGTGTAAGAAGCTAAATTTGCCGCCAAATGCGAGAAACTACTTCGGGTTGCAGTTTGTGGATGGAGTCGATGGCGAACTGACATGGCTGGACTTGGACAGGGAAATACGTCCCCAGCGCAGAAAACCTTACACTTTTCAGTTTGCTGTCAGGTTCTATCCATCAGATGTTAGTTCTGAGCTGAATGAACTCCAAGAACTGTTGGTTTTACAAATCAAAGATTCTCTGATTCGGGGTAAATTTGTCACCTCGGTCAATGAACACGCCATCCTGGACGGGTTCTTCTCTCAGGCTCTACTTGGTGATTTCAAACCAAAGTTTCACACTCGTGGCTATCTGGAGGATTTATTGGGATCGTTTTTTGCTCCACCGAACGGAATCAACTCTGATGTTGAACTGAGCGAAGATAAATACGAACGCATGGTGTACAATTTACATCGTTCGCATAAAGGTATGGCCGCTAGCGACGCGAGAATCGCTTTTCTGGAGATCGCCCAGGTTCTTCCGTTCTACGGGATGTCATTGCACCATGGAGCGACTGATATAAACGGCAATACAGTTCTGTTGGCCATTTGCAGCAGTGGAGTTCTTGTCTTTGATGTTGACAACTTTGGAGTACCGGGGAATGTGATTGAAAACTTCCCGTGGCATGAAATCATCACCATGATTTTTCAAAACAGGAAATTTTATGTGGTTGTTTACTCGGAGGAAAAGAAAGACGGAGGAAGTTATTCGTACAGATTTCACGGGCATTTCGGCCACAAAGCCGCAGAGAGAACCCTCCACGACGCTCTACAGCATCAAGCGCTTTTTTACCAGCCCGAGAAGAAGTTATTTCGACGAAGCAAGTCTTTTGGTGAAGTGGATTCTCACTTGCAGGTCACAGGGCAATTCAAGCGAAACGACAAGAAGTACGCTACAACGACTGGCAAGATTCGTACCCGCGGATCGTTCAAGAAATTCACCGATTCTATCAAGAAAAAGATGCCTCGGAGGCAGAAAAGTGCCAGGCGATCTGATTCATCAGTTGAGGAAAGTCCTAACAACAGCAATACCAGTGCCATGACTTACGTGTAGAATTGTTGTACAATGTACATTTTAATATTGCTACAATTGTACAAGCATCGCGTGCTTGAACTCATGTTTACACGTGGTGAACTTTCCACGATTTACAAACTGTCGGAAGTCCGGCAGAGCAATGCAATTGCTTTTACAGTTACAATAGATTCTATATAGCGAGAAAGAACGCCTGTGAAGCACAGCGAAGTATGTAAGAAATTGATAAATTAATTTGCATAAATGCTTTCCCAGCAGTTCCATAACCATCATAAAGTCAGATCATATTTATTTATGTATTTATTTATGAAGTACTTTTAAAATTGGCGACCAGAATTTTCTTTGCACGATAGAGCCGTAAATTGTTTTTGGTGTTAGGGGTTGTGCTAGAGGTCACATTGTGTTTTGTCCTTCTGCCAATGTGCGTTGAACTAAGTTTGACAAGCTCTGTCATGCTTCATAGCTCTGGGGTACTACCATATCAAAGTGATGGGGATGATCATCTGAAACTTCGAAAGGAACTGAAAGGTGCCAGAATATTGTTTTGTGGGCGTAGCTCCAATTCATTTTCCGACAAATAATTCCTCATGTTTTTATTCTGGTTTAAAAGCCTATAAAAAGATACCGGATAACTCTGAGGATGATCAATGAGTACCAAACCACAAAAAATTAATGTTTACCCCTAAAAGTTAGGGATGATCACCCCCGTCACTTTTATATGGGATTCCCCCACAGGATAAAACATCACTTATACATTTGTTGCAGCTTTAAAGTACGTACATTTGAAGTACGTACATGTAAGTTTAGGAAATCTCAAATCCTAAGTACAACATCTGAGAGTTATACCAGTGCCATGTTGTTGAACCCATATTATTGTAATTGAGTTTGTGTGGGCATATTGTAGCCTGCGTGCAGACGTCTCGTATTTCCTTGCTTCACGCGACGTCTGCACGCAGGCTAACTGAATTGAGGCAGATTTCCATTTAAGCTTGAC
Source organism: Desmophyllum pertusum (assembly GCA_029204205.1). Lineage (NCBI taxonomy): Eukaryota > Metazoa > Cnidaria > Anthozoa > Scleractinia > Caryophylliidae > Desmophyllum > Desmophyllum pertusum. The sequence continues at coordinate 2,613,652 of MU827782.1, forward strand.
ATTGATAAAAATAATTAACTCCATTGAATGATGACAGTGTTTGTACTGTTGTTTGAATACATGTACTGTGTATATGTACTTGAGTCAAAATAAAATGAAGAAGTTATATTACATGTACAGTGTAGTGGTTTATGATTGACTGTGCGTTTCTCTAATTGCTTGAATGAAAATAATTGTGCAACATGCTTTAACCAATTATTGGAGGAAATGTACCTTTTTTTACAATCAAAACTAATCATGGCTTGGCCATGTTTTGCCTTGTGATAATTTGGTCAGAGGGATAATTTTCATTTGGTTCTACATGAATGACAGCCATTAGAAAAGTGCTACATGCTTACTGCTGTTCATAACAATAACACCTTTATTTACATGTACTGAGGGAACACTCAGCCTTCTCAAAATGTTTTGAAAGAGTAGGTTAGTTGACTGAAGGAGTAGGCTACATGTAGGTTGAATAGTACATATTCTGACTGGAAAGAGGAGGCGACTGATTGAGCCTACTGGTTTTGAGAAGGCTGAACACTAATGGTAGAAAGTCAAAATGTAAGAACACAGCCATGTGAATTTTGGTTATGATTATTATTTTCAGTGGGTGTCCACAACAATCAGGCCATTAGTAACTTTAGTTTATGATGTTACATTATGTTTGTCAACTTGATGTTCATTGTGTTGTTCCAGAAAATATCCATACCCCCACCACAGAGGGTTTTTTGGGTTGAACCCCACCCCTTTGGAAATTCCAGTTTTAGTAGCTTCATTCTTTCTTTTAAAAGTTTTGGCTTTTGAGGCCCCCCCTCCCGCTTGGAGTTTCCAATGATCATCCTTGGGGTGGTATGGATATTTTCTGGAACCTCTCATCGGTGGGAGCTTACAGGAGGCAGTAACCTAAAGGTAGTGGTCAGTCTAGTGGGGGAGGGAACAGGGGGTCTGAACGTCCCGCACTTTGTACTCCCAGTTCCTACCCCTTCCATTGTGGTTCCCGCCTCTTTTGTACTTTTTCTATTTAAAAATATTACCCAAAGTTGCAAAAAAAAATTCCTATTTCTCTCAGTTCCTGCCACCTTGAGAATCCCACTTCCTGCCCTCTCTTCTCCTGCTTACCGTAAACTCCCACCCCCATTACTCCAAGGTTCCCACCCCGTGTCCTGCTCCGCGGTCTTAACAAAATAATGTAGACCATATGATGGTAAAGCTTGAAGCATTTATTTCTACTCTTGATTACGTGTATATAATGCAACAAAAATTACACAAACAAAGCATTACATGTAACAATAATTATTGTTATAACAACAGAACAAATTACCAAGTACTTGTGGTGATTCAAGCTACTTTGTAACAGAGTATGTAAACCTGTAAATGTGAATACCTCACAGTGATTATTTCAAGTTTTACAATAAATTATTTGTATTTAATTTGCAATAGTTCACTCTTGAAGAGCACAGGAAAACCTGGTTTTGATGCCAATAAACACACTCCCAGGACCTGTGTCTATCTTCAAGTTGTGATTGGAGACTTTGATTGAGTATAGTTATGTTTTATTGTGTCCTTCAGAGTGGTTCTCAATTGAGCGTTGGAAGTTGTCTGGAATTGATTTGTTTTACTTAACTATGCGATGATTTTTTTTTTTTTTAATCGTACCACCTACAATACTTGAACAGATCTGATGCAAAACCAAAACCAATCATAACTTGGTCGCGTGTGTTTCCTGCTCTTGGGCAGTTACATGTATTTGCTTTGAGTTTCCATTGGTTAGTTGAGGTGTGTTGTTTACCTTTACTGTGATTGGCCATTGCAATATTGCTTTGGTTTATCGACACTCAACTGAAAACCGCCCTGTATAATAATAAACAATAGCACATAATGAAATGGTGACGTTACACCTTCTTATGGCAAAAATGTTACGTAACATACAAGTATATAATAAGTTCATCATCAGGGAGGTAAACTCTTATATACCTTTGCACGGTAAACAGAACAAAATAATGTTGGAAAAATCAGATGCCCTGAGTAGGATTCGAACCCATGAGACACCCAGATCTCATGACAGGTGCTCTAGTTGAATATTGGCTACAAGCTACATTGCAAACACCGACCGATTACCAGACACTTGCTCCCAGGCCTCTCAGACTGGGAATTACTTGGGTTTGAATCCCACTCAGGGCATCTGATATTTTCCAACATTATTTTGTTCTGATTATCCTGCAACGGCATATCAGAGTTTACCTCTCTAATGATGAACATTGTTCGAAATTTACATAATACAATAAGGTTTATTATTCTCCCTTGAATCAGCAATTTGGAATTTTAAATCAATTAAAAAAGTAGCATTATGTTAATAACATTACTATTACAGCAAGGTGCCCAAAAGTGTGACCAGTTTTAATTAATTCACATTCTTTCGTGCACAAGGATAGCTATTCTTCGGCTTCTGATTGGGTAGTCTGCATGCACGAAAGAATGTGAATTAATTAAAAGTGGTCACACTTTTGGACGCCTTGCTGTAAAGATACACAAATGTGACAGTATACAATGTCAGTAGTTTTTTTTTTCAAAGTTCAGTGCCTGATGCACATTTTGAACATTCTGGCTGCTGTAACACTACTGGTAAAATAATTATTGCTTCTGGACAATAATAATTAATTATTTCTTCCAAGTTAGTACCACAAAGTGTATAACTACTGTTGAACTAAATTAGTATGATATGACATGAGGTGGTACAATGTAAATTCAGAAGATTTACAACATTCAATTTAATTGATTAGTTTCATTTCTCTGTACATTCCACATATACTCCTGCATGGAGAGGCACTGTGAGAGTAAAGTGTATTGCCCAAGAACACAACACAGATGACCCCAGCCAGTGCTTAAACCCAGGCTGCTCAATCCGGAGCCCAGCACACTAACCATTAGGTCATTGTGTCTCCCACAATAGTTTTTGATAAATATTAAATTATTATTGAATTAAATTATTATCAGTGATAGGGCAGTGTTGCTATTCCTAAGACTGTGCAATTCACAATACAAATTGGTTGACACTGAAACTGTTTTTACAAACAGTCCTGTCACTATTTTTGTAGTATTTGGAGGGAAGTTACATTTTACATTAGAGTAACATTATTAAATAAATAATATAATATTAAACTACAGTTGTAGCACTCATTACATGTAACTGGGTTCAGATTATGCATGACCCCAAAATATATGAACAATACAATACAATACTACTCAGTGTGACTACAATAACATGTTAGCGATTCCAATATAATAATTATTAATTTTTTATATTTATTATATTTTGTATATTTTATGGAAGTACACATCACTCCTAATGATGCCTACCAGAATACCATGACATGTTAAAGGACAAGTTCCCTCCAGAAAGCATATTTTTTTGTAACTTTTTTGTAATTACCAGCAAAAAGTAAACATTGAGTTGAGCTACATACCGTTTTCTGAGCTTCTAAAGTATGCGCGATCATTAAGAAATTTGTCTCCAAAGAAGCCCAAAATTCGACATCAAGCGCCGCAATTTTGAATCATACTTAGCAGCCTGGCCGCATATACGTGACGTCATTCCGTCCAACTTGAAATTGGAGGGAATCTTTTCATCAAAAACATGCTTGGTCTTGGACAGAATGACGTCACGTATACGCAGCCAGGTTGCTAAGTACTATTCAAAATGGCGGCGCTCGATGTCAAATTTTGGGCTTCTTTGAAGACAAATTTCATAAGGATAAAATGCACTTAAGGTAGTACAATTGGGTGAGTCGTAAAATATAAAGTTGCCTTCGTTTTCAGCCAGCTGGTAGATAAAACATTATTATGATCAATTCCAAAAGATAAGAGTCCACCGTTTGCGGGTTTTGGAGAAAGCGGAGATTGAATTTCGTTGTCTGGGGCGCCATTTTAAGACGCCATCTTGGATTTGCAGACAAAAGTATCGAACGGTGGAAGCTAAGGACATGCGCTCTGGTATTTTGTTCACGGGAGTCTCGCACAACATTCCAGATTATTTTTCGTGTGTGCTCATGTTGATCAGGTTGGTAAGTACAAGGCTCAAGATGGCGGATCAATTTGCAGAGAAATCGCGATGAAAAACTGGCTGAATTCGTCGAATTCGGCGTCTTTTTTACTTACATGTGATAAAATTTAACAAATTGCCACTAGGAAAAACTCAATGCTGACGAAATTTGGCACAGTTTTTGTCCACATGTTAAGTAATCTTCCTGCATTTAGCCGCAAAAAAACATTCAATTTGAATAAAATTAAGGGAGTCATGTCCTTGATTTTAATGCCTGTTAATAATTAACACAGAATTTGCTGTTTCACTGCGGCTAACTCATATTTCATGTATTTTCTTCATAACTGTTTATAAAACAAAAATTATGACTACTAATTAAAACATAAACCTAAAAATTAGAAAAAACTGATTTTTACACCGCTTGCGAGGTAATCAATTTCACACATTCCCGGTACGAAAATGAAAATGTCGATTTCAGAATCTGTTTCTCTGATAAAAATGACTTAACAACTTCTTCTATGGAATTTGAAATGGATTTGAAACAGTTCTCAAAAAGGGTCCTTTTTCGGAGCATTTTAGCCAGTTGTACTACCTTAAGAAGCTCAAAAAACAGTCAGTAACTCAACTTAATGTAAACTTTTCATCGGTGATTAAAAAAACATACTTTTTGGATGTCTATAAGCCTAGTGACTTATCGGGTTGGTGCTTAACTCCTGTTTCCATAGCATGAAGCGACTTACATGTAGTTGGAGTACCACTAGCCCCCTGGATAGGATAAGGATGCTAGTCAATGTCAATGCAAAGTAATAAAAGATCATTAATTTCTATTATCATTTTATAATAAATTATTAATAATAATTTTATTTTTACAGAATGATGAAAGATTCTGACTACAGTAGATGCTGTAAAATTTGAAACCCTTTAGATCTGATGAACATGGAGTTACACTGTAGTATGGATTGCCTTTCAGGATAGCAACAATTGTACAGTAGATTCAAACCATCACTAGGACTGTCATATTATAGACTGTGATCAGTCCCTGTTTCCCCCTCAAGAAGCAAAATAGAGAACGCGCAAAAATTGCTACATGAAAACTGGAGTCGAGGCAGGAAAGGAGAGAAGGATCGGCCCATTCTCTCCACTACCACGTGTATGACTTTTAGGCTTCTTGCTAAAACATATTACGCTCATGATAGAGAAAAGTGGCTATTGGTAGTAGTTAACTGACAATTATTACCATGTAGGGCAAGTGATAGGTTTTGTAGCTACATGTATAATTTCAAAACAGTAATGGGCATCCAAATACATGTACAAGTTTCCTGAACCAATAAAATAATTCAAGCAATTTTAATTTTAAAAAGTGGCATGGAATCTCTCCTGGCTTAAAGACATTTCTATAACATACATGTAAGGCTTCTTCTGTCAAATGGAACTTACAGTACCTGTCCAAACAATAAATTATGGTGTGCCGTATCTTTGGTCAATGACGCTGTGACAAAGCTGTTCTACATGGTAAGTTGACCACAAGGATAGTTGATACATGTAGAATGTTGAAATGATCACTTGTTCCACTGAGTACAAGGTGACTGTGTTGGATTTTCAAAATTCTTCTGCTGAGATGGGTCTGATAATTAAAGAGTAACATTGGCTGGTACACTGTCCAGTTCATAATATTCATGAGTAATTTTATCTGACGCCACACATACGATCCTCATTCCTGAATCTTTGTCATTATTAATTTGTTGACCAATTGCACTTGTGACAATCATTTCCAGATCTTCGTCAAAACCACCAGCATTTCTGTGATAATGACCCGCAAACACATATTTAATTCCAGCATTCTTTATCTTTGTTAGCATTTGTTTGCGCATGTTTGTCTCAATATTGAAGTAATCGTCACTCTCATCAGGGTTGCCGAAAAACCAAGGAATGTGTTGAAACATGACAACATGTTGGGTGCCACATTGTTTTGCAAATCCAAGCTGTTCCTCTAGCCACTGATCATGTTCCTGCTTGTGCTCGATTACTTGACTGGCATCTTTATAAAACTGACTATTGAGAACAATAAAGAAAACACCTACAAAAAACACAGGATATAATTAAAACCCTATACTCAAGGGACTACCGTACATGTCCTGATAACTACACTGTATGAGAACATTGATTTTTTTAGAATATTATACAAAAGTCATACACAGAAACTAAATACCAATTCCACCTCAGGGAAAAATTATTGTAATGGAACACATGTAAAAGTGTACTGTATGATAATCTCATGTGTGATGATACATGTACAGCCTGCAAAGCTGCGGGAATGAGCTGGTGAGTGAAGCAAGCAAGGAGGAGAATAAGGCGGGAACTTCCGCCTTAGTCTCTTCGCTGGATCATTTTGTGCCGCTCGTGTGTGAGACTTTAAACGTGAGCTTGCTCACAGTTTACATGTACATGTATTGATGATGTCACATTATGTTACATGAGTCAAGTCTATATACATGTACAGTCTATATAGTATATAGACTGTACATGATACTGTACTATAATATACTGTATTATTTTTTATTATAATTTTTTATTATGGCAAACTGGTCCACACGGAAAAGAAGCATTCTGATTGGTTCCAAGAGCGGTCCAAATTTTGCAATACAGACCGCTAAGATGGACCGCTCGCGAACTCATTTCGCCGAATTCCTTTTATAAAACATTGAACAAGTGGAAACATTTTTCCTTTCGCCTGAAAAATGCAAGAGTATGCTTAACTTTGGTGCGTGCACGTAAGCCGAGAATGGTTGCATTAATTTATCAGCAAGTTTAAAAAAAAGCCATAGGATTATAATAAAAACTTTTTGGGCTCGGTCCATAAACTTGCAAAACAAGAACTCAACCAATATATTATTTCCCCAATACAGACTGAACAAGCTAGTTCAATAACATCTACATGTACAGTATGTATAGGATCTTCATCAACTACATGTATATTTGGCAATGAAAAAACAGTATTTCTCTTTCTCAAGTTTAACTTTATAAAATAATATATTGCTTGTTTCCTCATCCATGAAATATTGAGTTAAACACTCCAAGAAAATTACATGTATATCTGCACACCCAGGCTATATTAATGAATTCTGAAATTACAGTCGGACTACTGTAACCGGGACAGTAGTATAGGGTAGACATTGAGACCTAAAGACTTAGAAAAAAATTGCGAAAAAATGTGAGTGAAATAAAATTTGTGGGAGAGAAAATATTTTTTGGGGGTGTTTTTAAAAATTTTGGTGAAAAAAATTTGCGGGGTGGGAAAATTTTTTAAAATTTTAAAGTTTTTGTGAATTTATTTTTGAGACTGAAAAAATTTGGCGTTGCGGCGCAGAAAATTATATTTTTTCGGACACGCACGGGTTCAAAAAACAAAAAAACAAAAAACAACCAGGGCACAAAAAACAACCTCGCTCTGGTGGAGTCCCAAATCGCGCGCCAAAAATAACCCGTGCATGTCCGAAAAAATATAATTTTCTGCGCCGCAACGCCAAATTTTTCCCACCCCGCAAAAATTTTTCACCAAAATTTTTAAAAACACCCCCAAAAAATATTTTCTCTCCCACAAATTTTATTTCACTCACATTTTTTCGCAATTTTTTTCTAAGTCTTTAGGTCTCAATATCTACCCTATACTACTGGGACCACCCAGACAAAGTCAACCAATCACAGGGCAGAACGGGAACAATACATTCCAACATTTTCGATTTAAGCTAATCAAATGTCTAGTACAAAACAATGAAATGTCAACTTGTTCGCTCGTGAAGCTTATGGTGAATACGGCGTTGACTTTTCGATTGTAAAATTTGAGGAGTTTCACATGCTACTAACAAATATACAGTGTAGGTTTTGGCAGTACGATTTGGAAAAAAATGTAAGTCATGCAAGTGAGCAATAAATCTCAAACTGTATGAAAGTAGTGAACGTGACGGCAAAGTGCATGGCGGATTTGAATTCTTGAGAAAACTAAAAACTCAACCACCGGCTGTTTCGGCTTTTTCGAGCACTGGAATGGTTTCTTCAATCTCTCAAGGCCGACATTTCGGTCAATTTACTAATCTTACAGAAATTAATTACTTACAAATTAAACCAAAAAATAGTTACATTGTAAGAACAAAACCTCAAACTCTGCGGGAAAATATTCTAGTTCGGCGGTTGATTTTTATTTTTCTGACATTTCAAAACCGTATATTTGTCAAAATTTATTGTCAAAATTTCAACTTGCACGCTCGTCGGATGAATTCAAATAATACTTTCACTGGAAATGATTCCTACAAAACCTTCACAGCCATCTTGAGCGATTGAAGAAACCGTTCCAGTGCTCAAACCGCACAGAAAATCTGCAATGGAATAAATTCTGACAACAGTTGAATAAAATATTATCAATTCAAATAAAAGAGCCGTTCTTTTTTCAAACGGTTAGAAAAATAGATGTGGATTTATACTACGTTAAAATTATTACATGTATCTACACTGTACTCTTGGGTTTTCCTAAACTTTCCTTTGAAGCTTTGAAAAAAACAAATTTTTAATACATGTACAGTATCCTCCCTTATTAATTAACAGGGATAGGAATAAACAGGAAGTGAGAACTTAAAACTTCCTTGTTAAACTAATTAGTCACAAGCCAATGGCAGAGTAACAAGCCTTTACTCTTCCTTGGGAAATCCCCTTTCAGTTAGTGCACCTTGCACAGTTTTATATGACAAATGTCATTCATATTTTATTCAAAGAAAGAAAACATTTGGGGCAGACAGTCAAATTAATAATTAAAATAATTTATCATAAGTGTGCATACGGCCAGCCATGCAGATCTTAACCTGAATGGCCTTATGCACACCATTCATTATAGAAACTGATACTCGAAGGGTTGAATGGCTTTTTACAAAACTGGTCTGGGACACATATCTTGTGCGTATTATCTTCATCAATCGTTAACGTGTCCAGAGTTCTATTGGCTGTTGAAATAAACAGTTGGAAAATTTGAATAACAAAAGGATTTTGACATCAAGTTTGTAAACAACAATAAATATTGCTATTTTATAGCGTGAGCGTATCTCATTATGTTCTGTGAACTGAAAGATATATATTTTTTTTTACAATTCCCAACCAAATCAAGGTCAAAATTGCAATATGATAAATTTATTAATTGACTTGGTAGAGCCGGGCAGGAAAATCTTTGCTCTCGGTCATCTTCCACGCGGCTCGCAGCATGCACTCGACCATATGTCTTGGAGCAAAAGATTTTCCTGTCTGTCACTCCCACTTGGTTTCAAGTAAAGCTTTTCTTGAATTGTACATGAATTAATTGAGCCATGTGCTTTGCAATTAAAAACAATGCAACTAACATGGGAAAACAATCGCTAACCAGCTTCTGGAAACAACCGAGATATTGCTAAAAACACAGTTCATAATTAAAATAGACCTTTGGAGGACTCGAGAGTGAAAAAATATGCAATTGAAAGCGATCGACGATCGATAATGAAACCTTTAATGAGCCAGAAGCATTGCACTTTATCTTTGCGGAAGGAATATGCAGTTAGCAGTATCTTGTAAAAGCTTCTCTAATTAAAAGCAGCCAAAAAGCTTGAGCTTACCTCCAACCCAAAAAGAATAGAAGTCATCCCCGAAATTGCTCCGGTACTTTTGCAATGATTCTTGTGTTGGCGAATTACCCACATCATGGTTTCCACACACGCAAATCAGCGGTATGCTAGAGTCGAGCTCTTTGAAAACGTCCTTAAAATCCGCCACTTGCGTATCGTTAAATAATTCCCAAGGAAAAGCGTTCACCAGGTCGCCGCAAACCACAAAGAACCTGGGTTTCGGTGACAGCTTGTTTGCGGCCAAAATGGCCTTGCGCGTCAAAACGATTTCCTTCTCCCATCTCTGCTCAGCAGCCGGAACTCCATTCCACGAATCTATCAGGCCAAACTGTGTGTCTGCAGCATGGATAAAACAGAAAGGGCCTTTCCACTTCCCTTCTGTTTCGTAAGTAAAACCAGGATACTTTTTGTCAACGGCCTTTGTAAGCGCGCTTTCCGCCATCTTGTCGATCCAACACCTGCTCTTCCGAATGGGAAGAGACCTGGAACTAGTCAATGATAGAACTTCCTGTTTGGAATTCGGAATTTTCCTCTTTAAAATTTGTTTAATTAAACGGGAAACAGTTAAAAATGTTTTAGAAATTAGTTGGGATTAACATATACAGCATAAATCTTTAATATTTCGAGGTTTGCTTGTTTTTAAAATGCGTGACATGTTAGCGTGACCGTAAGGTATCGCTTGCAGGTGATCTGGGTCAAAGCGGTCGCGCGCACAGAACGCCTGTTTGTTTATGATGTGCGGCCAATGTATGTTTATTTGGTTTTCTAGCGTACCTTTCAGTGCTTCTATTTGTCAAAAGGACCTCAAAGAATGATGATCTGACAATATGACATGGAGAGGTAGAAGCTGATTACTAAATTATCTCTGATCGTCTTTGTTATAGTTATAAAACAGTTTCTCATAATTCGTACATTTGCATGCACGAGCTCAAAAAACTTGCTTTCGATTCAATCATTTGTGGAAAGGTTTAATATTGCGACCTGTAGTTACGGTTCTTTTCCTGTAGAACCCGCTAACTCGAACTCCCAAGGGAAACAAAAAATAGGTCGAGATAGTGGGAGTTCGAGTTAGCCGATAGTAAATGACTGAAAAACAAGGGCAAGGGGAATGGGATATGGGGAGTTCGAGTTAACCGGAGGTTCTATACTTTAATAGTACGTAAAAGGGCCATCTTTGTTTATTCGGCGTTCTTTGATCTCCTTATTTGCATAATCGAAAATTAATTTTAGTGGGTTTAGTCTACTGGCAAACAAATGATAGCAACTGTACCATAATTTATTAAAGTAACTGGCAAATATGAGAGGAATATGTTGAATATTGAACCAGACATACATCATGAAAAACGTCAGACTTATAGAATTTGTCTGTACATGCATGACTGATCAATGAAATCGATGATAATCAATATCAATCGATAACAATCGATGCCAATTAATCGATTGATATTGGAAATCGATCACCAATCGATGAGGGAAAATTTTGTGACTTTCAACATGATCGATTTTCATTGATTGTCATCGATTTCGATCAATTGCATGCTATCTGTGAGTATCTGCTTCATTGCACTAAAAGCTATCAATATCAGTAATAAATTATATACGCCCGGAATACATTTGTATAAATCTACATCTGGCTATATAGGCTGCGAGATATCGACGACAATCGATAACAATCGATGTAATTAAGGAAATTTTACTTGTGACTATCGATTGATCATCGATTGGCCGATACCAATCAATGTCAATTAACTAACAATAATATACATTGTATTATTATCGATTGATATTGATTGATTGATTGATTGATCGATTTTCATTGATTGTTCAGGCCAGGATGATTGTATGGTTGCAACACAGTGATACAAATGTCTGTAATTTGCAACTACAGTATCTAACTTAAGCATTATTTGAAGCAGGTTTCCAAATGTTTCTTTTCAAACTTGTTACAATACATAGATACGTTTTGTGTACTCTTTCTATCCAAGATATCTAAAAAAAACTGCACATGTCCAAATTAAATTGAACTGTACATTGAATTGAGTTTTTGTATGCTTTCCAGGCCCTTTGCAGCTTTGCGCATCCATTCTCGCGGGGTGAGTATGTTATTAAGCCCAGCCCAAACGAGGATGAGAGTTGACTTTCATGAGAGTTTTCTTCAACACTCATCGACTATCATCACCTCAGGCCAAACGAGAGCGAGAATCATCGACTACTCTCAAGTAGAAATTGAGCAGGTTCAAATTTGATGAAAGTGCACAAGAGCTGACTTGAGTTCCTGAGAGTTTCATGCCAAATGAGAGTGTGAGTTTGAACTCACAACAACTCTCATCCTTGTTTGTCCTGGGTTTTAACTGTGTATGAAATAATTTTAGTAATACAGTAACCATACTTTCACAGCCCCTCAAAAAAGTACATGTACATATCACTTAGTAACAGGTATTTCTTGTTTCATATCTTTTAGCGCTGGGTTCATGACATGGGAAATTGCCAGTAATATTGAAAGTCTGTTTGTTAATGATGACAGGAATATCGGTACAGGCTTTGATTTCACTTTTGATGTTAATGCAGATAGTAGCCATGACTTAGCAGAATGTGTTAAAGGTATGTGACAGATTAGGCTAATTTTTCTGTTCTCTCTTATGACCCAAATAAAGAGAATACATGTGAGAGTATACCTGCCATTACATGTATGTGCAAATCTCAAGCTTACAGGTCCAAATCTTCTATCTCGTGCGTATGGTCAAATTTCTCATGCAGGCCCTAAATAAACTGGCATTTAATCAAGAAAATATAGTACATGTATTTACTCCTCTGGTTGTACGAGTGCTAAATGGGAATTCTAGACATTCAGGCTGAGAACTACTCATCACACATGACATTGCTGTCACAACCAAATTAAAGTTAACTGGCATGCAGGTGATGGCATATATTTATATCTTCAGCTTATAAAAGAATGCTAAAAACCTCTACATTGTACATGTATTAATTAGTGCATGGCCACCAAATCGGGAAATGGGCAAGTGGTCACTTTATAGAGGTCCACCATAAATAAAGTTAGCATTGAGTGTATTCTTATTTTTATTCAAGTACATGTATACATGTAAGTGTATAAAATTAACGTGTCAGCACTAGAGAAAGCTGTAAAAGTTCTGAAGCGGCGGAAAACTCCGACAAAGTAGTCCTTGGAAGTCCCATGTGACTGAATACCGGTTCAGGGGAGACAAATACATGTATTCCATCAGCTTGCTCAAAGAAATGCTAAACAATGAAGGCTTTGAACTCATGACAAGTAATTCTGAAAATGAAGACACATACATTTGTACTGATACAGTACTTGTATTTTCCTTGCAGACATAAAAGTTAGAGAAACTGTTTTTAATCTTAATTTTGTGGAAACATTTTGTTTGAGAGTTTTAATAAAGTGATATCTGTACATTATTGCGATTGAAATAAATGTACAGTATTATCAGCAATGTGTTTATACAGTTATGTATACACTCTTCACTTTAATTTATGTTTGAGACTTTTTCTAGAAAGCCAAACTAAATTCTTGTTGATAATTTAAATAGACAATAAAACAATAAGAAATCACTTGTTGGGACTGCACAAAGGTGACCATTTAATACAGGTTTTGTTTATAGTATACTATTGTACTGACTAGACAATGTATTTCTGGGACTCTAATAACTGGCCACTATAAAGAGGGTGACCGGTGATACCTTAAAGCCAATTTAGACGGTACGATTTTGTCGCATGCGACTTTTGTAGCGCGCGCTGCTAGCGTCATGCAAAAATCGTATACAACTTTCATCATTTAACTTTGTCTGTGGCTACGACATGTCGCAGGGTTTTAAAACATGTTTCAAAATCCTTCGACATTTTTCGTGTCGTATACGATAATCGTAAGCGAGTTGTAGGTTTGATTTACACGACACAATTCGTGTCGTAGACTTGTCGTAAGCGCGTCGCATGCAACAAAATCGTACCGTCTAAATCGGCCTTTTAAATACAAGTCATGTATTTTAAGAATTAAAATAGTACATTTACAGTGGCAGTTTGCAGATACACACATTAGTGAATGCATACTACACTGTACGTTCATCACAGTCATATTCTTCAGTCTGAGTCATCACCAAAAAAAATCTCCTCATTCTGATTCAGTCCCATAGTCTTGCTCCGCATAACTGCTGCAGCTGCAACTGAATCAGCAACTGAAGACTGAAGGTTTGAGAACAACATCATGGGTTGTTCACTTGCTTCTACATCAGACAACTGATAGCTATTTAATGTTTCTGTTTCTTTCTTCTCAGTAAAGAAACTTGTGCTGTCATTATGCAATGTGTCATCATTCACATTTAAAGTATCTGAGGATTTCACAGGTTGGACAAACCCTGCAGTACCTATGAGTGGATCCTTTGCCTTCGTAAACAAAACAGCCTTAAGTTCTTGTAAAAGACGCTTGTTCTCCCTTGCAACTTTTATTTCTGTTTCAAGATCCTCAGCATTTAAAGCTGGGAGTTCAAAAAGAGCTTCATCGTATGGTTCAGAAAAGGCTTCATAAATTTTGTAACTTTCTGAGATTTCCTCGTTTAAGTCCATTGTGCAAGGTTCCTTTGATTCTTCCAAACATACATTTTTCTCTGTATCACAAGAGACACTGTTAAGTTGCACAGCGGGTTCTTTACCCAATAACTTGTTAAGATGTCTTTCGCCCTCCTGCCAACAGGTAAATGCTGACTCCAGATCACTTTTTAACCACTGAAATGCTATATCTGCATTCTGATTTATGTCAGATGAGTTTGTGGCTTTTAGTTCTTGTTCTGCTTCAGATTTTGAAAGTTCACTAATATCTTGTTGAAAAGACTGTATTCTTAGAATTCCTGCCTGAAGGTGAAGTTGTAGACTATGTAGAGCTGTATCAAGAGCTGTCCATTTGGTACAAAGCTTTGTAAGCGGCTTCACCAACTCTTCATTTTTAAAACAACAACTCTCATGGACACGACAACATCTCTCAATTGACGTCAGAGAAGCTGTTATCACTTTGGAGGAAATTCTAAATATCTTGTTCATGTTTGTAAAAAGCTTGTTGTATAATTCGTATAAGTTCCCGCCATGTGCTTTAACTGATAAACAAAGCAAAAATCTACTGAGAAATTCTGACTGTAGACTTAAAACTAATGATGCCATATTTTTTAAGCCTTGTAATGACATTCTTTCATTGCAACCGTCTGATACCAATTTCCTAATTCCTACATTCAGATCTCCTGTTGACAAGTGTGTGAATAGATTAGCAAGTTCCATGTCAAGAGGAAAATGTAGAAGTAACTCTTTAGCTGATTTCTGTAAACAAGTTGCTACATGTTCTGTATTTGTTAAAATATTTTCCCTTAATGCTGGATAAACTGTTGATCTTGTGAAGTTATCATCATTTTCTGAGAAGAAGTTAGGGTTAGCTGGGCCCACCATAGTATAACCTTTTGATATTATCTCCATTTCCTGAATAAACTTGATAGACTTTCTCAACAGCTGAGCCAGTTGTTTTATCTGCTTGGTAAACGATATCAATTCATCTAAATTTCTCTGATGATGAATACAGAAGTAATATTGAATCAGCGATTCACTTCCTGCCACAAAAAGCAACACAAAAACAACTGAAAGTGAAGAAAAAACAAAACCATTGACAGCCACCAGTACTGCGGAGACCAATACGAAAACAGAAGGAAGAACATATCTTCTACTGAGAAACGAGCTCCATTCTTTGTGTAAAGCACTTGACTTGCGTTGTCTTCTACATTCGAAGAGTTCGGGATCAAACCGAGAAAGACAATTAACGTCGTCTTCGTTCAATACTTGTGATTCAGCAACTGCCACAATGTAGTCTTTCCTGAAGGCTTCAAGATCTTGCATTGAGGGTGTTACAGCAAACCACGACAGAAAGGACTCCCAAGTACGCTTGAATGCTCCATAGTGAAAACACTGAAAAATTCCTTTTATCCAAGTCCGAAAGGAAAAAACGAGACTCTTTTCAACTTCTTCTTGCACTCTATTACCTTTCACCTTTTCAAAGTCTGTGAAACCAATTTCGTCGAGATATTTCTGCAAGGGCGAGTTTTCCAATACTATGTCTTCGTCCGCCATTTTGCCACTTTTCCGGTAAGTACTTGGTGTAGACAGTCACAAATTGTCCTGGAGCACAGGAACCCCAAACTGGAATTTTTGGGGTGAATGAGGACAAATTTGGACAAATTTTTAGACCCCCAAAAATCCAACGCCCCATAAAGTAACCCAAAAAGTCCCTTTTTTCTCTGCATCAAAATAAAAGTTAAAAAAAAGCAAGCATCAAGAGAGTGCAAGATACTTCAACTTGTTATGAATGCACCCACCTTTCCAATAATTTATTTTAGTCAGTACTGTAACAAGTAAAGTTTATATTAGATGTAAATGTGTCGCCCTTATATGACACAACAGAAGAAAAAGGGGCAGTGGTTTGAACTCTCAATCTCTTGCACTTTTAAAAGCAATCCATCATAGGATATGCATGTACAGTATACTCTAACTACATGTGCCATGAAAATTTTATGAATAATTGTATTTAATCTCAGAATTTTTTTTTCAAATTTGTTTAGTGCCTTGGCTTGACGAGGCTTGGAAATACACCAATACAGATGAATGGCAAAAGACATTATGGTCAAATGTACCAAACAGTCTGGTCGTCCAGTTTTCCAAAGGTACATACATTTGTACAAAATACTAATAATTATTTACATTTTAAATATGGTTTCATAATGATTACAGACTTAATTTATCTGTTCAAAGTGCCAATTATAAAGTACACTTATCAAATGTATATAGATTTATTTAGATTTATCTTGAAAATCATTCATCAAGACTTGAATGTTTATTCCAAGCTAAAATTTTATGCTTCTCAAATGTAGCTGCATATAGAAGCTTTTCCTTTATGTTATTGTTGCTTTCAACAATGAATTATTAAAATTCTGAATGTACAAATTCTATTTCAACAGCTCTGTCTTCTCCATTGTCTCTTCGTATGTCAGTACCTCAGAAATTCCTTGGTTTCCTTCAAGAGTATGATAACGATGATGTTAGGATACTTGGAACAAAAATGCTGGCTTCACTAAAGATTCATGATGGTAAATTCACATGTATATAGTCATGAACATTTTAAAAGTGTCTTCATATATTTGCATTACATTTTTCTACCAAGCTTAAAATTCACAATCATTTCTTTCCACACATATCGACAAAACTAATCCTAGCAGCATGTGGGACGTTTGTCACATTTGAACTAACCTGCGATCAGGCAGTTTTTTTTTTGAGTGCGAAAGGCAGTGGAAAAAAACCCCGCTTGATCGCAGGTTACATTTGAACCTATGGCCTAAGCTCCCACGAGTCTCCTGTACCTCAGTGATAGGGCGTCCAACCAGTGTGCTGAAGGTCATAGGTTTGACTCCAGTGTTGGGAGAACTCGGAATTTTTTTCCAAGTAGTTTGTGTTACTGACTGATGAATATCTTTCTCATTATGTTGTGTCCATTACTAGAGGCAGAATCTGAGAAGCTGAATGAACTTGTGGCATCTTGTGATAACAGAATACTGATTGGTTTGGCCAGGTTACCAGGACTAGATACCAGGCTGCTTGGTGTGCACAGAATAGAATTGGGGGTACGACCATTGAGAATATGATCATATTTAATTAAGGGGGCAGGGCTGCCAAATAGGGGGGGGTACCTGGGGCAGTAATCTGGGAGTAAAGGGGGCAGGAAGTCTACGTATGGTGGCGATAAAAGAGAGAGCAGGAAGCAGGATTACCAAGGTAGCGGGAACCTGGAGAAATAGGAAACGATTTTGCAATATTGCATAATATTTCACAATAGAAAAAGCACAAAGACGCGGGGGGGGGGGGGGGGGGAAGTGGGAATGGTAGTTACTATGTACATAAACTGGAAGTTCAAACCCCCACCCCCCCCCCCCCCCCCCCCAAAAAAAAAAAAGTACTCTCCTGTGCTTTACATTTTCATATCTTGTGATAGAGATGTCTGAGATTCAAGTCAAAAGGTCAAGAGTATGGAATTTTTCGGCTTGAATCTCAAACGTCTCTGTCAGGGGGAATTGAATGCTTGTGATGAGAGACGTAACCGCTGCGAATCATATAACATTCATTGTCATGTCTAAGCTGTCTTATTTAAGTGCGTGCTACAATAATTATTATAAATTATGAGAAAGGGGGATAAATCAATTTTGAATTTGTTGTTTTTTAAGGTTGATGTACCCTCACCTGAATCAATTGAAAGTGACCTCAAAGCCTTACTGTTAAAGTTACCTCTTACCGGCTTGGACCCTTGTACAACGTGGTTCACTCGAAATGCAATCTTAACTGGCAAATCAGCAAGCCAGCATCGCAGGGTAAGATACTAATAAGAATTCCAACCTGCTCTCAGCCTCTCCTATCCCTGATCGAGGGGAGAGAAATCGAAGGGAAGGAATCTACTTTTACATCTACATTGATACTTGACAAAGATATTCCCATCACTTCAAATATTAACGTGCTAGGTGCAAGTGCAGGCCTGGATAATGTGAGGTGCAATGCATGGTGCAATTACATATGAACTAAAAACAATAAGAGAATTAAAAAGACTATTTCGCATTCAGGGCTAGTTTGAACCCTGCTGTTGAGTCTTATAACCAAGGGCAAAGCGTTCCAGTCTTTTATCGTTCTCGGGAAAGAGCTGTTCCCGTATGAAGTATTTCCTGATACAATACAATACAATAACTTTATTCAGGTGTCAAATCTACTAGCTGATGTGCCACAATGGGGAAAGAAGGGCCTGATCAAAGGCTAAGCGATTGCTGGTGCAGCTTTCCAATACTAATTTGTGTTTTTCCTATCCATAGCCACTGTTCTGGAGTTTCAGTGGTGACAGCCTGTCATTTGCTCACACGCTCAGTTCTATGCCAGCAGAACAGGTGGAATTGTACTATCTCAAAGCTTTAACCAGGCACTCCTTGGTATGAACATATATTAAATTAATTGTCGGCAAGAAATTCATCGCCGGTTTATATTCTTTGTTATGCCTATGCATGAAAGGAACGAGCCATGTGTTATGAAGCAAGAGTATGAAAGAATGATAATTCCACTTACAGTCGTACGTTGGTATTGCCACTCGCTGTGCAAACTATCACGGTGCAATTCACGAAAATTGATTGAGCTCATGTTTTTTTCTAGGTAGGTACTAAGTAACATGAGTTATTTTATGACGACAAGCCGACGTTGCGTTTGCTCACGATTGCTCGTGCAATCTTCGGACTGGTTACTATATCATTATGAATGATCGGAAACTCTTCAAATAGGTACTTTGACGAAGAGTTATCGACAGCGGCTGTTGTTCCCCGATTCGGATTGGGCGTTTCCATGATAACCTTCCATAACATTTCGTAACTTGCTGCAATACGCCACCTCATGAAATGCTTGTTACACGAATGTGGTTTCTTCTCCTGTTAGGTTCCTAGTCATCGTTCCTTGATGGTGGAGAATGGCGTATTGGATGTGATATTTCGTGAAATTAAACATCGCTTTCACAGTCTCAGAATCAAACGGGAGATTGGTCTCTTACTTGGCAACTTGGCTTTGGAGGAAAGTGCTCATGAAGGCATGGTGGAACAAGGTATTGTCTAAACAGGATCTGGTAGTTTCGAGCGTTTCTAGCCCGTTTATAGGTCGAGCCCTGGCCAAACGGAGTCGAAGCCCAATACTAGTCGCAACTGTCCTAAGTTAAGCCGCTCTAAGCCCAGACTAATTAAACGGGGGCTCAACTCAACACGGCAAGGTGCTTCGATTTGCGACTCCATTTGGCCATGTCCTTAGAGCGCAATGAACGTTTTCAGAAAACGTCGGCTGACCATGTTTCTGCAAAACGTTAGGTTTGGGGTTCTTTTCTGGGCTCACTATCTTAAATATACATTAGCTTTTTAGGTGTATTGAATTATATCGGAACGGTCTCTTTTCAGTCCGCTAGTGTCGCCATTTTTTTACTTCGTTCTCAGTTAGAATAAAGTTACGATAAGCACACCTGCAGCTGTAAAAGTGTTCAATCTGGAAAAGGGTAAATTATCTTCAGGCGGATTTCTCATTACACTGAACACGTCTATTCCTCCACAGGCTGCCTACCGCTCCTTCGTTCATGGCTGTATTCAGATGTAAGTAATAACTAAGTCGCAAGACTCGAAGAAGCTGCGCCATTCACCGTGAAAAAAATATGATGGTTGCATGTATATACTCAAACCTGATTGCCGCTAAACGTGACGTACATGTATCTTGATGGCAACACCTGACGTCACACATGTTCATGTCGAGTTAACTGCCCGGGCCAAACGAGGATGAGAGTTGACTCTCGTGAGAGGCTTCAGCAGTCATCGACTATCATCATCTCGGGCCAAACGAGACGACTCCCAAGAAAAAATTAAGCAAGTTCAAATTCGATTTATAAGAGCGCATGAGAGTCACTGAGAGTTTTAATCTCAACAACTGTCATTCTCTTTTGGCCCTGGGTTTAAAAACACATTCTAATGCGCAAAAAATCTGATCATCACTTTTCGTATACCCGTGTATTAATATACGTTTCAGTCAATAGGCCGGCTCACTATATGACTTACACCATTGTGTTTCAGGACTTGGCCCTGTTCAGTCACGCTGTTCGAACACTTGCTAACCTCGACAGAGACTTCTGTAAGGACGAGAGTTACGAGGACGGCGTTTACTTGCTTCATCCTCAAGGGCGGTACTCGTAAGTAGAATACACACGTTGCAAGCTCGTTAAGTAGAACAAAAGCTCTGGGAAGAAACGAAAGTGTTATTTTGAGTTAGCGTGTATATAATTGCCTTCAACAGACTCTCTTTTCCTTCTTCCATTCCTTCCTTTTAGCACCAGTATCGATGCTGATGTGGTTTTTGTTCATGGTCTCCGTGGAGGTCCTTTTATGACTTGGAGACAACAAGAAGAGAAAGATGTCAAGAAATCTGGCACGGATTGCTGGCCTAAGGTACTCTTCCACGGGAAAGTGACCCCCCTCCCCCTCCCAACCCTAACCCCCCGAGGCGAAAAGGCAGTTGGGGAAGTTACTGTGGGGAAGTTACTGTGGCACATCTTAGTCATTAGTTACTTGCTAAATCATCTTCGTAGACATAAGGCCGCACAGTTTCGTCAGTAACTGGGTACAATGTCCGAAGAGTCATCGATGGAAGTGAGCCGGAGAATACATGAGTGATTACGATTCTCGGGTTTGAAACTTGTTTTAGATTTTTTAGATTTGTAGATTTGATACTCGTGGTTTAAAACTATTTCTTTCCACCGGTCTCTTCAAGTCCTGGTTGGTGCGCGACATTCCTAACATCCGGGTCCTCATGGTGGAGTATGACACATCACTCTCACATTGGGTATCCCAGTGCCCTCAGGAACCCGAGACGTAAGTTAACAGTTTGAATTTCTTTTTACGGTTTTCGTTTAACACGGGTGGTCGGGTGTACTCTTTACAACGCAGGAAATAATGTTAACTAATAAGCACATCCTTTTAACTGGCGTGATAATCGCACGCGATTTGTTTTCTTTTTAACGCGATATTTGATACATACATCTGGATGGATATCACCTCGCCGTGTTGCGTATCGCTTTTCACTTCAACTTCGGCTTGTATGTACGGAAGCAATGTTTTTTCTTTCTATTTCTTTCTACCTTGCAAAATGATAACTGGTTTATTAACTAGCCAGGACACGCGTTGTAGCCTAATTGTTTTTTATAGTTTTATAAGGACTTCACTGGCTGATAGTTTTCATAATTTGTGTACTCTTTTAGACGATCCTTGATGTATCGGAGTGAGGAGATAAGACGCAAGCTGCGCAAGGCGGGAATCGGTAAACGACCTGTGATTTGGGTCGTGCATTCAATGGGAGGTAAGCCAGATAACAAGTAATCTATGACTTCCACGTCAAGTTCTATTCCATTCATGGAAACAACCACAGTTTAACACCTATGTGGGCGGACAACTCCCGTAGACACACAAACACTACATTTTCAACCTCACATAAAGTGTACGCTTCTCCTTAGCGGACACATTGTTCCCAAGGGTGTCTTCTAATGGGAGATTCCATTGTACCTTTTTCTGTTGGAAATTCGCTGAGCCCGCGGTTTTCGCCAGAGCAGTTGCTAAGAAACATGATTTATCCTTACGACGTCATGTTGAAGTGACTTGTCGAGTTTCCTCGACTGAGCGGCCGTGCCGATATTTTTTTTTTCTCCATCAGGTTTGCTAGTGAAGCAACTTCTGTTGGATGCAGAGAAAAACGACGAGTTCCGGTAAGTGTAGCATTATTTTCACCTCATCTTTGTTAGCAATCTTTGTTTCATTATATATCGATAACTAATTTGGAAACTTGCTTGTTATTTTTATCCGCTACATTGTAGGTGCATGTCCGACAACACGAAAGGTATCGTGTTTTACAGCACGCCTCACCTGGGCTCTGCTTTGGCTTCATACTCGTCCCAGGCCCGCCACCTTCTTCAACCGTCCGTTGAAGTAAAAGAGTTATGCCAGAGTAAGTGTGTGTGTTATTTGTACTTTTTACGTAGCATTTACTACTAGACAAACCCATCCTGGAATAGTAGTTGAGAAATGTAACTGTATGTTTTAGAAGTCATAAAAAGTTTTACGGTGAGATCGTGGGGGACTTCTGGATTCGGGCATTATGGAGCCTCTCCCGGTACCTCAATTCCGGATTCCATATGTACGAATTTCGCGACAATTATTCCGCAATCCAAAGCCTTATGTGAAACAGAGCACGGAGAGACGGGAGTCCAAGAGCGATTATTTATTGTATTCCGCAGAGTACCTTTATACATGGGTTTGACTTGTGCCTAGCGAGCTTGTAGAAATCAGAAATAAAACGATTTTCTGTCAGAAAGAGTGTCTACCATTAGAGCACCTGCCATGAGATCGAGGTGTCATGGGTTCGAATCCCGCTCGGGGCATCTGATTTTTTCAGCATTTGTTCTGTTTATCCTGCAAAGGCATATCAGAGTTTACCTCTCTGATGATGAACATTAATTTTATCGTTCTTGTTCACCATAGAATCGCCATTCTTGGCCACTCTCCACGAGAATTTCCTCGCCTTGGTTCAGCGACACCCAGTAAAGTTACTAAGCTTTGGAGAGACTGTACCAATGAAACTGTCGTGGATGCTTCAAACAGTTCTTGTCACGAATGATTCTGCAGGTTAGTAAACGCTTTACCAGTGGCATTCGAAAGTAGTTCCGTGTTTATTTTGGGATTCGTTTTCTGAGCTTTGTGATTGATACTCTATTTGCCGCTGAACTGAGTTACAATATTGTCTCATTGCTTACTCAGTTTGATTTGAGAAAAAAAACTGATTATATAGTTTTACGACATTCATTAGAAAACCGCTGTACCACGATCTGATTGGTTGTAAACCATTTCTATAAAGGTGGCACGACAGTATCCATACCGCCGTTCTCGTTTGGTTGTTCTCTGTTTCTCGTTGTATGTACAATAACAGCCTCGTCAGCAAAACGTTCAAGTTAACTTTCACGCATGTCGCGATATCTTATCCGCCATTTACTAAACCACAGGCCAGGGCGCGCAGTTTGTTACGTTTCTTATTCATTTAACCCTTGAATTGCTCCGAGTCGATCGTTTTCATTTTTCATGACCACACGTTTTTATTCACAATGGTTTCCTTTATCTGAACGAAGCGCGAGGCTAGTGCATCGGTCGCGCCTCGCGCGTCTCACACGCAATATATTAAACCTACGCGCAATTTCCCCACGGATTGTCATACAATTATTTTATTATTAGTTTTGAGAATTTGGTGCTGCATCATGAAAATACATCTCCTACTGGCAGTTGATTGTTTTCTTCATTGTCATCACCTGTCTGGCTGATAATGTACTGATATTGTAAGGAGAAATGAGATTTTGATCACTCAGTGCTGTTTTCTCCCGTAGATCTGGGTGTTGGAGAATTTTTACCACTCGATGTGGACCACGTTGATGTTTGCAAGCCCAGCAGTCAAACTGACGAAAGATATTTGAAGACTGCACAATTTATACAGAAGCTGATATCAAAATAACTTGTATTATTTTATAATTTATTCCAGACGCTTTTCTTTTAACCTTTCTGAAAATGGTTTTATCATTGATTCCAGTTATCAGTAATGCATACTCCTATCAGATTTTGTAACTACCTTTCTAATCGTCAACGTTGTTATTATTATAATTTTATATTGCCATGAAATGGTTACAATCCTTTCTGTTTTTGTTCAATGGCCTTAAAGTCATTTTTGCGATGTAAAGAAATATCTTGACAGCTTAGAGTACCTAAACAAAAACAGTTAAACGTGAAACAAGTCACATAAATGTTAACTAAAACTGAGTTTACAAGCTGAAAATTCATTTTTGGGTTTTTTAAAAACTAAAGAAAATAAAGCTTTTACCAACTGATATGTTGTAAAATATGAGTTTCTTATACTTCAAAATGTTAATAAATATATATTAATCATTTGATAGTTTGGTGTTCTCCCTTGAGCTTACGACTGATATTTTATGGCTGAAAGGCTTTTCCTCAAAATATCTGTTGACAGCCCCTTTCTGTTTGTCAAACATCACTTTAAGTACATGCTTACCCTTTTATTTATTATTTTTCAGTAGCTTTGTTCACATATATTCATCATGACTTTCTACCCTGTCTCTTTCTAAGGTCTTCTAATATTTGTTGTGCTCGTCTTAATTCTTTAATACTCGCGTTGAGAGTACAGCACCTGATCATCTCAGAAGAAAAAATTTAAAACCGAGGTTTTTCCAAGGATAATTATAGGAAATGTATGCAAAACAGCAATGAGAATTTAATCATAATTAAGTTTTCGGATCGTGCAGCTGATGGCACGTGACCTGACATTGTGTGTAACCGTGTTTTGAAGACCTACAGTCTTCCAGTTGTGGGGAAAATGTAATTGCAGTTTGTTTGTCATTTTCAGTAATGGCTTGCGTGTAGCCTGCGTAGCTGGCGGTCTTGTTGGCGCGCGATGCAAAATTCGTAAGCGGCAAAGCCGCGACAGCGAGCGGCAAAGCGTCGCGGCTTCGCCGCTTACGAATTTTGCATCGCGCGCCAACAAGACCGCCAGCTACGCAGGCTAGCTTGCGTGATTTTCATTTAGTTGCGAAAAATGTAATGGCTTGTTTACTGTTCATTTTCAGTTGGAAAAATGTAATGGCTTGTTTGTTTTTCATTCTTGCTTGGTGTAATGATACATTGCTTAGGCTGGAGTTAATAAAGCTTTTTCACCCGCGTAATAAAAATATGAAACCTAAATTGCTGATCCTACAATACTGTTCTTTTATTAAACATTATTTTATTTATCGTCATCTACTGAGAAGAGTGCGTGCGAGAAATCACCTTGTACAAAGTTAATTGTTTATACACTTTTACAGCCTTTTTACATTGATCTATGCATGACAGTTCGCTGGGCTGAGCGTGTTTCTCAAATAACATAAAACCAATATTTTCAGTTTACCAGTCGCCAAACATTAAACATCACGACAATAGGATTTTAATTTGAAAATTTAGAGTCTTTAAGTGCAAAGAATTATTATTTAAGCCGCTCCATTTGGTATAATTCTTAATCTAGAACTTCGACTGCAATGCACTTAGTACGATTATTTTCTCAAAAACTGTTATAAAGAACACTACTTCGGCTTAAAGAATTTTACCACGCTGTTCTGCACAATCTTAAAAGGTTGTTTTTGATACATCATGTGATGGAATAAAATCACCTGTTTCATTTTCTTGGGTCAAATTGACGTTTAGCACAATGGACCAGCAATATGAAGCTTGTGTGCAAACAATGGTTGTCCCAAATGTTTGAAAAAGGAGAAAAGCGGAATGATTTATGCTATTTGTCGACACCTGAGGCATTTAATCAGGTGGACTCTCCATTATTTTTGTATTATCTAAAAACAGCAAACAATTGCAAACTGTCATTCTAGTTTTGCAGGTGGGCATACTCTGCATGATGTAAAAGAGAACACTGAGCTTATTTTTTACCTCTTTCCTTAAGTATATCCTTAGAGGAGAGACCAATGGCTTTCATCTGGCTTGTTGTTTGCCTTATCCTTAACTGTGCTACCATTTGGACTGCTAATGCAGGTAACGTTTCTTGCAAATAACTTAAATCCCTGGCCAAACCACCAAACAGGTCCGAAAACCAGAGCTGCCTTAACATTTTTGTTAAAATCATCAAGTTTGTCATAGCTGTGATTGAGAACACTTCGCTACTGTGATTTCCTTGTTAGGTGGGGCCGTAGGCCTTGCCTCCAACACTGGCTTCCTAATTCCCCCTTAACAGTACTAGACAAAATTACATTTCAGTTGAAATAATTAAGAGTTGAGGACAGCTTGGAGGCAGCGTGGCCGAGTGGTCAGTGCGTCGGACTTGTAATCCGGAGTTCCCGGGTTCAAGTCCTCCATCCTGCCATTCGCTGGATCTGTTCTCGGTTGCCCCGAGTTCAACTCCTTGGCTGCGCTCTGTAAATAGCCAACTGGTCTGTCTCCTGCCAGTTGGGATTCTCCCATGTTATGTTTATTTGAAATATTTGTTTCTACACACGGTCCCAAAAGCTTCTAGCTTTAACACAAACCGTGTATATTAAAATAAAGTTGCTTTACTTTTACCTACTCAGTTCTAGTATTAGCAGTCGTGGCTTCCTTACCTTTCTAGTAGTCTTACTCAAATCAATGAGGCAATGCTCTTCTCGTGATATAGTGACAACACTAAACTCAACCAAGGTTTACGGTGTTATCAACACCCTTACATGCAAGCGATACTCGACAAATGGGTTACATTGTGTCGTTTAATATCAGCAGTTATTCCTTATATTTGACCTTCGCATTAAGTATTAACGATTGTTATCATATAAGACACGTACTGTACATGTTTGTGGAAAATATGACTTACGAGTGATTTATGTTTTTAAATTTACTAAAATTCACTGCTATATTCAATGGTTGGTTCAAAATCGTGTTTGGGAAATGGGGCTAAGCTGACGCGATATGGAAGTAAAAACACTTGAAAAAATAAAAGATTAAAACAACAACAATAATAAAAATTCAACCGCGCTTTAAATAGATGATGGACGCGGCTGAAAGTCGGAATTTTAGCTTCTAACCGAGACACAGCCCAAACCTTTCAACTCGCAAACAGTTTTTCTACCTCATCGGTTCCAAAATGACAAACTGCCAATCAAAATTAAACAGACAATCAAATGGCCCAGATTTTAACTGACAGCTTATTTATTCCCCATTCTACCAGGCTTCACGGAATCAGCGTTACACACTCCATGGATCACATACTCGCGAGAATAGCACCCCTATATATTTTTTGCTGTCTTTTTAAAAGGCGTTAATATTATGATTTTTCTTAGGCTCGATTTCCGCCTCTCTCGAGTCTGGTCTTCGTTCCTCCCCGAGAAGAGGGGGCTCATTTTCCCGAACAGCGGCTGGTAATCGAGCCTAGGATTTTCTGCGAGATCACAAAACACATCTGTTCAAACACATCCTCGGAAACCCAGAGGCAGTAACTGTAAGTCGGCTGGGGAAAGACAAAATAAACCGGGTAAAATTGGCGCGACAAGTTTACAAGAACCCAGCCACTCAGGACCCAAAGTGGCACATGGGGCTTCAACTTCCCTTGTTTCCGTTACTGTAGCAATGCTGTTTTTTACGGGGTGGAGTTTTGCTGGCCCCACGCCCAACCCCCAACCTGGAGGACCAGGGTGTTGTTTTGTCTGTCCCCCTCTCCCACAGACCAGTCCGGCATGGTTAAACCTGCCAGGAGCACAAGGCTCCCGCCGGCATAGCTCTGGGGGTCATAAGGGTACGCAATCCTCCCCGCCACAGCAAGGCACAGCACTAGAGGAGGGTTTACAAGAACAGGCAAACACAAAGTAAATATTCATTGCTTCCTTTTCAGTTTTCTGTAGCTCGTTAATCGTAAAGTGCGGCATGCATATGGAATGGAACACTCGTTTTTCAAAGTTTATCAAAAAGTGTTTCGTTTGGCGTCTCAAAATATCAAAAGTGCATGGTCGCATTTTTGTGTGGGCTGATATACGAAGTATTAAATTTTGCTCATTGAATCATGAATGATCAAGTTTAAAACTAAGCAAGTCAATGATCTCTGATGTTTCCACTTCCGACGGGGATTTGAAAACAAAAACCTAAAATGTACCAGAATCCATTTTTGGCGCGTAGCTCAAGTTCATCAGTATAGAGTTCTCTTTCCCCAGGGTCAAAAGTGTTGCTGGTGGTAGGTTCATCACTCCTAGCACCATTGACATTTTGTTCTCTGGTGTTGGTTTCTGTAGCTTAGTGTGTTTTACGGGGTGGGATTGCTAGCCCAACGCCCAACCCTCCTCCTTTCTCATCCGGGCTTGGGACCGGCCATGGCGGAGTTATGCACTTTTAATAAGACGTTTACAATTAACACACAATTTTTAAAGCAATCACAGAACTTACCCCGGTATACGATCTCTGTAGTGATACGTCGTCATTTTGGAGTTTTTCGGATCGAATCTCAGAAGTCTCTCTTGCTCTCGCGGAGGATGAAATGAGCACGCGAGGGAACACTTCTGTTTTCTGTCTGAACTTCCTGCACATTTTTTTATGCTTCCCGTACATTTTATTCCGGTTCCTTCCTTAGTCGCTCCTGCCTCTTTGTGCTTTTTGATCGCGAACTGTTTTCCCATTTCTCTCGATTTCCGCCACCTTACGTAGGAATCGTACACTTCTCAGTCGTCTCCTTTTCTCTCGGGTTCACGCCCTCTATCACCCTTACCTCCGGCCAGCTACCTCTCAGGCGTGAAAAATGCTTATTCCGGACTGTTACGGCACCATGGTAATAAGGAAATGTCAGTCAAAGCAATAGACAGACAATTATACTCCACATGTGGGGGGGGGGGGGGGGGGGGGGGGGGGGGTGGAGTTGGAAGACTGTATTAATTGACTTTGTTTTGTTTATAGCTCCTGGTACTTGCGACTTTGAATTTGGGTTGTGTGGATATGAACACGATCAGAACTTTGACTTTAAATGGACCAACAACTCGGGACCTACCAGAAGTCCACATACTGGGCCAGCAGTCGACCATACCACTAGATCAGGTCATGCATTTATAGTTTACTTGACTTGTGTAGACTAAATAGTTTACAAATGTTACTGAACTAGGAAGATCTGGGAAAGTATTGATCGACCAATATATCGCCAATACGGACCGAACAGCAAAGGTACACGAAAAATTTAAGCTTCATCGATTATTCAAGCCACGTGCACTTTCGCGGGCGTTTAACAAACGCAAACATACATAGATTCCCATAATACTTTCAATTAGCAGCGCAAACTCAAGCAACTGATTCAGTAAAGCCACCACAGCTGTAGCTGACGTAGCTAGCGTAGATAAGTGGCTCACCTTCGCCGAGGCTTTGGGAAAAAAGGAAGTATTTTCGGTGAAAATTACGGTTGATATAAACACAAGGATCTCTCATATCCAGTGAGTGAAACGACTATTTACAAATATCTATCGTGAATGCTAACGAGGACTGATGAATTCAAAAGTAACGATTTGGGGTTTACAAAATTTGTGCAAAATAACTATATACCAATAGAGGGGATCTTAGAGTCTAGGTTTGTTTCAGCTTATTGCTAAATATTTGTATATTCTGATAATTTATTGTAAAAGCAGGATCCTATATGTATATCGAGACATCGTCCCCGCGTTTGAACCGAGAGGCAGCCTACTTGATTAGTCCCCAGATCTCCACAGCTGATGGAAACTGTCTTAGTTTCAACTACCACATGCATGGCCTCAATATCCGGGAACTATCTGTATACGTTCAGTCCCTCAGCGGTGCGAGACAGCATCTTTGGCGTTTAAACGGGGAACGTGGAAATGCTTGGAAAGATGCATCTTTGCCGCTACACATACCTCAAGACCTTACAATCAAGGTAAAGTGTAACCTCAAACTGAAACCACCATGTTGGATTTCGAGTCATGCTTTCATCAATGTTGAATTTTTTCGTTGTTTGTATAAATGTCGGCGAAACCGAATTTGGGAATGCCGAAAACTTGGAATTTTTTTATCTGGAATGAGTGTGATTAATTAAAAATAAACTATTACTTACTTAAGTCCTTGGCTCCAGAGTGGTGCATGGGCCATTGACAAATTCCCTCCACCTAACCCGGTTTGGTGCCATCTTCTCCAGTGCCTGCCAGTTGTAATTCATCTGTTTCATCTCACTTTCAACGTTCCGTCTCCATGTGTTTCTTGGTCGCCCTCTTCTTCTCTTTCCTTGCGGGTTCCATTTTAGTGCTTGCCTTGTGATGTTGCTTCCAGCCTTCCGCAGTGTGTGCCCAATCCAGGCCTATTTCCTTCTCCTGATTTGCTTCTCCATTGGCTCCTGGCTTGTTTTCTCCCAAAGCTCTAGATTACTTACTCTGTCTGGCCAAACTATCCTTAAGATCCTCCGTAGACAGAAGTTGGTGAATGTCTGAATTTTTCTTAACATTGCTTTTGTTATCCTCCATGTTTCCGCTCCATAAAGAAGAACCGATTTAACATTGGTGTTAAAAATCCGTATCTTCGTTGCCGTAGTTATTTGCCTGGAGCTCCATATCTTCTTAAGCGAGTAGAAGGCTATTCTTGCTTTGTTATTTCTTGCTGCCACATCTGCATCCGTACCCCCACTGTTGCTCACCACACTTCCCAAATAGCTAAATGACTCAACCTCTTCAATGTCATTTCCCTCGACTGTGATCCTTTGGTCACTGCTACCGTTGACCTTCACGACTTTTGTCTTCCTTTTATTCACTTTAAGGCCCGTATTCTGTGCTGTTTGGGTCATGATATCCGTTTTCTCTTGCATCTGACTATTGGTGTGTGATATCAGTGCGATGTCGTCAGCAAAGTCGAATTTATTGGTGAGAAAGTGTAGGAATTGAAAAACGTTGTTTAGGATACATTCGCGCAAATTGAGTTGAATCTGTCGTTAAATTCACAGGTTGTGTTTGAAGGTGTTGCTGGTTCTGGGTACATGGGAGACATAGCCATTGATGACATCATGGTGTACCACGACAAAAGTTGTGCCATAAAACCAGCTTCAGCAGTGCCACGCCCTCCGAAACCAACACCCGCCCCTGTACCTCCAGGTAAGTTTCCCTTGAAGCAAACACTAAAACCAACAATACTCAGGGTTTCTTTCAAGCTCTCTATATTGTATATAATAATTATCCAATGTTTTGAGTAGTATACCGTGAATTACGACATAGTATTTTAGAGTGCGAATACGCACCAAAACGAGTGCAAATACGACCCCCCCCCTCCCCCCATCCTAGTATAAACACTCGTATAAAGACTCGTGTATATACAACGAAATGCTAAGTTGCAAGTGGGTTATTCGTGGTATACCACGAGAAACCATTGCATAGCTAAACTGTATAGATAACTTAAAAATCGGGTGACGATTTCCAACTACTTTACGAAGAGTTTCAGTGTCCAAAGGCCATTCGATCATACCAGATCATGAAAGCTATGTATGTTTCTATGTTGTACCTGTTATTTTCGAAGATTATCCAAGAAGATCCGAAGATGTTTCCGCGGCCATATCATAAATATTTCTTGGAATAACGGGCGCTTATTTTATATTTAAATCCTGTTTCAAACTGAAACTAAGGAAAATTGAAGACTTTGGGCTGATCAAAAGTTCCTTATAATTCATTGTATTAATACTTTCTCTATAGTTGTGCCGTCTTGTGGAAATAGACCCATCACTCGCATCGTCGGGGGAACCACAGCCATAGCCAAATCCTGGCCATGGCAGGCGATGCTCATGTATCAGAGAGACAATGGCGAGTGGAAGCAGTTCTGCGGGGGATCCCTGGTGGATACTGAATGGGTATTGACCGCTGCTCACTGTGTAAATTCAATAAGGGAAGAAGAATACGGCACTAACAGGGTCAGGTAATGTGGCATGTTTTAACATAATTAAAATCATTTAAAAATTAATCAACCAACACCAGTTTTGTTAATGAATATTTTCTCAGTCTGCTAAGGCTTAGAATGCTTACTAATAGCTCTTTTCACGGTTAACTTGGATACAGTGATGCATAGAAGCGAGCACAAGCTATAAAACATCATGACCTTGAACTATGTTACTATACAAACAGTTTTAAAACAGTAGCTGCTACAGACACGGTGAAAATTTTCTACTATTTATATCACTGAAGGAAATGTTGTCCACGGAAAAAAATTACAGCTTTTCAGAACGTTTTTCGTAAATCTGGATGAATGGTAATGGTACTTGTATTTATATAGCGCATTTTTCAAAGCTCAAATGCGCTTTACAATTCAACTCAGGGGTGAGATCGGACATCAACTTGCATAAGCCTAAGGCTAGTAGCAAACAATACTGCAGTTCTCAACACATGCCAGAAAGAAAGAAATGAAAATGAAAGAAAGAAAGTTGACGGGTAATAAAGGTAAACTGTTGAGCGATAACGATCGACATACATCATGATTAGGTGGAGCTCCAATAGTTGACGATATACTGGAACTATTGTTAGCATGGGACGTCACGCAACGCTTAGCTTCTTCTAAAGCGTTGCATGACGATCCAAACAACGGCTGCAAAAGAGACTGTGGATCGATTTGTCCTCATTGACTTTCATAGGATGGGTGCGCATTTCAAGAATACCTCACTCCTGATTGGCTCGGAACAAGACTTTGATATCAAAAAGGTCTATTTCCATCACGAATACAACAGCGGGACATCTACCAACTACGACATTGCCCTCATTCACCTCGACCGCCCCGCAATACTACAGGATGGCGTAGACCTTGTGTGTCTTCCTGACGACAACGTCGCGTTTCCCCCGGATCTGATTGTTGGATAACCGGCTGGGGCACACTTCAACCGGGGGGTGATTCACCCGACGAACTGCAACAGGCAAAGGTCCCTTTGGTATCAAACCAGGAATGCACCAAGAACGGCTCGTATGAAGCTCACGAGATAACCCCTGAGATGTTATGTGCTGGGTTTCCGGAAGGAGGCAGAGATGCTTGTCAAGGGGATTCCGGTGGGCCCTTGGTGTGCGAAGACAATGGAAAGTGGTACCTTCAGGGTGATACCAGCTGGGGCTACAGCTGCGCCGAGCCAGATTATTATGGGTGTACGGACGAGTGGCGTTAATGAAGGACTGGGTCTTCCATGTGATGGCTAATCCGGACAAGTGAACATACATGTAGTTAAAGTCATGTTTCATGTAAGCCCGTTTTAGTCTGTCACGCAAGCTCGCTAACGTCTGGGTTACTCCGATAGTCATGGGAAATGTAGGAATCATTGCATATGAAATAAAGCTTACAGCATAAATATGTAAATGATGTTTATTTTCTCTCTATTTTTCTAAGTTATAAATGGCTGGGGCGTTGACTGGAAAAAAATACTGCAATTTTCACGCGGAGTGCTCGACATCATATTCTTTCACCCAAACCTAATTATTAGTGCCACCCTTGACTCTAACGGTATTCGGAGTATTTCAAATTATCTTTCTTCGTTCTAACTTTTTAAAGCCACTCAGTCAAAAACAAAACTTCTACATTGCAGTAATACTAGTAGCTTCTTCAGTAGTAGTTCTTCCATAGCTTATGGAATTGGAAATAGTTTCCACAGAGTGAACAATAGGTTGGCGTGATAGGCGAAATACAGGACTCTTTTTAAACGTGAATTTGCGAAATTGACTCAAAAAATAGCATTAACGCGAATAAAATTTCAATTCGTCAATCAACACTGCAATGACGTATAACAAAACACTGTAATGTACAAAGGTACATCTACATATATAACTTGCAAAATCCTATCCAGGACAGTTCGCAAGTGCAATAACAATAAAAAGTGTTACAAAAGTGAAATATATAAGTGCAGACTGAAGTGTGTGTGGCGCAAACTAGCTAAAAATAAAACCGTTTAAGCACGTAGATGGGCGTGCACTGCCGACTTGAAGCGCTCTGCCGATTCCAGAGTACGTTCGTAAACGTAAGTCAGGGCTATAGTGGTCCACGTGGTCAGGCACAAAACACATAATTTCATCGGTATCAGATCTAAACTAAGACCACGGCCAAAACCTTACAAAACCTCACCTTTTTGAGCGTGAAAACGTGACTTCTAACGAAATATGACGCAAGAGCGTAACTTTAAACCGCTATTTCTACTTTGATAAAATTGGCGACAGTGTAAAATGCAATTGTTTACTCATTAGAATTTACATGGATTCTTACCTTCTTGAAAACAATCTTCACGACGAAAGCATTTTATCCAATACACGATAATCAATTGATAACTACGGTAACTTTATTGTTTGGAATAATTTTTCAATACTGGACTATCAAATGCTCGGTGGAAATGGAATCGACACATGTTACAAAATCTATTTGAAATGAAGTGTCCGGTCAACAAATTTCATGGAGTTCCGTTTTTCGTCATCAACATGTCGTCCTTAGTTGGAATGAGCCATTAACGTGAAATTTACCCAACAACGACGAAATAGGTATATCAATCTGTCTTAGTGAAACTGGAAAAAAAACTGTTCTGTAATCTCTATACCAAAATCGCTCGAAACTGCGCTAACGAAGCAAATTCCTTCGCGCTTTACGCATGCAAACCAGATGAAAAGACACAAAGGGTGATGAACATACATGGGTCGTCAGCTGCAACTGAATCAACAGTTTACGTTTCCTAACTACAGGGGTGAATATGTTTTTAACGTTTCCTAAGTAACCATTCATTAAACAACTTATTGAGTACTAAATAAGTGGCGTGTTTCCATCACAAGTCTCTCTTTGAGGATATCAGCACAAGGAAACGAGGACATTCGGGCGTCACATTGATGTTAGTTTACCTTTTCCCCCACAAAACATAAACTCGCGCATCATTTGGAAACAATATTAAATAATAACAGTATCAATTCACAAAAGAACCGAATGTTAATATTAAAAATCCCATACTGTGATGCGGCGTCGTGTTCAGTTTTAGGCAGCTGAGACAGCCTTTTGTCCGCAAAATTCCAATATATGACACAATATGTGAACTGAATATGCAATAAGCGAGTTATACACTCGTTTGCAGGTAACGTAGAAGTATTTACAGACTACCCAGTGAGATAGATACAGTACCCGGACAGTTGTCCATGCACAAGCTAGGTTTCCCATTAACAAGAGGAACTGAACTAAGGAAATGAGAGTGCATTTGTGTGGCATATTTCCAATCAAAGGAATACATACGGTCTAGGTGACACCCTCCTTCTTGGTTTTACTCATGAGCTCTTTGTGGTCAACTGTTTAATTGCAATAGAGCTGGAAGCAGTTCAACTAATGGTTGGGGGCCTGTGGAGACGACTCACTGCTGTTACCGACTGTGTACTGATCATCAGCGTCTTTGTAATCGAAGCGGATACTTTTATCAACAAACATTTTAATTATAGCCTTTTTATTCAAAGTTCGCCAGCTAACAAAGCACTAGCGGGAAAGCTGAGCTTTAAAGGAGACAGAAAATCACAGCTGACAAGAGGCACTACCGAGTACGAAAAATGGCCGCTTTTACATTAGGGACGCAAATTCCATCTGGACGAACTAGGGCAAGCAATGTATAAAGATGATGCACGGGCACATGACAAATTATGCGTCCAGACATCGACGCACGAGGAGATACCTCAAGGTTACTATTTTTAGCGACTACTGAATTTAGCACCTGTAGCGAGCCCTGTAGCGATTTCATGTAATTGTCTCAACAATTCTTAAAAATAGCTTTCAATTGAGATCACCTGTATCTCTAAGACTTGAAGAAATATCTCAGGTGAACAGTCGCTATTAAATCTTGGGGGAAAACGCAAGATTAAGTAGACGCAAAAACGCATACATGATCCGTTTTCGTGTCTGTTTTAATATAAAGAACGCATTCAAATTGTTCGTCCACGTTCGGACGGATTTCGCGTCTATAATGATTCGGGCAACCTATAGGACGATCTAAAAATTTCGAACATGATTTCAAAGAAGCCGCACCGAAGATTTAGAAATCTTTGAGATTTCTTAACTTCATTGCGTGATGCATGCATACGGCGATTCAAATGTGAGATACGATAAATACAGAATTGGCAATGTTTATACGCGTTAAAACTGGCTGTCATTACAGTTACTGCGGTCAACCCCACACATTGTTCAAATGAAGCGATGTACAAGTACAAAGAGAATACGCTTTTAGACAAAGGGCAGAAAATGTGGCGTCAATTTGAAGGCCTCTCCAAACACCAAAATGTTAATGCGAACCCATCATTCGTGCAAACTCAGTATAAAAGTTATACGAATCCTAACCAGTAATGACCATCACATTTTCTTCGTTCATCTGATTCCATGTTTTAAGTCGTTTAATCAATGTATTATTGAATACAACTGTACAGTGAACACCGAGACGATAACAACGAAAATTCAGCCGGATGCCATGTAAATTAACAGACAAAAAGATGATCAACCTCTGTATGTATGCGAAGACCATTGTTGACGTGTTAAAACTGGAAATATTTCTATGGGTCGTGATCTTAGCCTGTGTACAACCGCCCTCTTCCCTGCAAAAACTGATCAATGCTGAAAGAAAGGGTCTGAGTAATCTACGGATCTTGATCTTGTAAGGTCTTGTAAGAACAAACGACCTGGCCTCCATCGTGTGAAAGGCGTGGTCAAAGCAAGACCTTTCATTCATTCTAAATTCGCGTAATAAATCAATGACAGTTCTATAATTTCGCTGCATAATAGGTCTTAGCAGCGGTCCTTATAGCGTGGTGCAACTTGACAAAAGCCGTTATACCTATAAAAGAAGACATGTTAATCAAGCAATTTAAGGAATGTCACAAAGCTAACACAAATCTTTATTTTAAGCCGGTACTTGATCTCGACTATTTCTCGGCAGTACAGGTTAAACAAAACCATCGAATACGGAACAAATTAAATGAAACTGACTTTAAAAATAAAAACGAGGACGTGATTTTAATAGTGTGGTTGTCCTTGTGGAGGGGGCAAAACCAATTGTAAAAAGTTGCAGCATTCATGTTGCATGTACACTGCAATTTTAACGCGGAGTGCTCAACATCATGTTCTTCCACCCAAACCCAATTATTAGTGCCAGCCTTGTGGCTGAGTATACTATTAGAGCATGGTGCCGGAGTATTTTAAATTATTTTATTCTTTCTAACTTTTTTAAAGTCACTTAGTCAAAAAACAAAACTTCTATATTGCAGCAATACTAGTAGCTTCTTCAGTAGTAGTTCTTCCATAGCTTATGGAATTGGAAATAGTTTCCACAGGGTGAACAATAGGTTGGAGTGATAGGTGAAATACAGCACTTTTTAAACGTGAATTCGTAAACGTAAGTCAGGGCTAGTGGTACACGTGGTCAGGCATAAAACTGAAACACACATAATTTCATCTGTATCTAAACCAAGACCTCAGCCAAAACCTCATACAAACTTTCTGAGCGTGAAAATGTGACTTTTGACGAAATTTGACGTAAGACTGTAACTATTCTGATAAAATTGGCTACAGTGTCCAATGCAATTGTTTAGTCTTTAGAATTTGCATTGAATTCTAATCTTACCTTCTTGAAAACACTCTTCACAGCAAAAGCATTTTCTCCAATACACGATAATCAATTGATAACTATTAGTAACTTTATTGTTTGGAATAATTTTTCAATACTGGACTATCAAATGCTCGGTGGAAATGGAATCGACACATGTTACCAAATCTATTTAATACCTGGCTTCATTGGCTTCATGCTTTAAACCATATCGTGCGCATAAATAAAAGTCATTGTATTGTACTGTATTGTATTGTACTGTATTGTATTGTATCAATTGAACTGAACTGTCCGGATCAACAAATTTCGTCGTTAACATGTCGACCTTAGTTGGAATGAGCCACACATTCATGTGAAATTTACCCAACAACGAAGAAATAAGTACCCATATCAATTTGTCTTAAGTGAAGAACGGCTGTTAATCTCTATACCAAAATCGCTCGAAACTGCGCTAACGAAGCAAATTCCTTCGCGCTTTACGCATGCAAACCAGATGAAAGGACACAAAGGGTTACAAGAACATACATGGATCGTCAGCTGCAACTGAATCAACAGTTTACGTTTCCTAACTACAGGGGTGAAGATTTTTTTAACGTTTCCTAAGTAACCATTCATTGAACAACTTATTGAGTACTAAATAAGTGGTGTGTTTTCCACCACAAGTCTCTCTTTGAGGATATCAGCACAAGGAAACGTCACATTAATGTTAGTTCCACTTTTTTCGCCTACAAAATATAACTCGCGCATCATTTGGCAACAATATTAAAGAATAACAGTATCAATTCAAACCTGTGTTAGTATTCAATATCGCAGACTAAAGAACCGAAAGTCAATATTAAAAATCTCATACTGTGATGCGGCGTGTTCAGTTTTAGGCAGCTGAGACAGCCCTTTGTCCGCAAAATTCAATATATGACACAAAATGTGAACTGAATAATTATGCAATATACCAAATAGAAAACGTTTTCTGTGTTTCCATAGAGTTTTGGTAACACGAGTGAAGTTTGGGAGAACGAGAAATGCTGTGGAAACACGTGTTTCCACACCAATTTCGAGTTCTCCCAAACTTTCACGAGTATTATACCATAACTATATGGAGACACAGGGATTAAACGTTTTCTATTGTTTTTATGAAATAAAAGCACGAAGCAATTTTCTATGTTTCTATAGAGTTATGGTTAATGGTTTTGAGCCAATCAGAGCCCGCGTAGTATCTTGTTTATTTCATAAAAGCGAGTTATACACTCGTTTGCAGGTAGCGTAGAAGTATTTGCAGACTACCCAGTGAGATAGATATGCCCGGACAGTTGTCCACAACGAACTACACAAGGTTTCCCATCAGTACTGTTCACCAAGAGGAACTAAGGAATGAGAGTGCATTTCAATGTGTGGCGTATTTCCAATCATAGGAATACATAAGGAATAGGTGACACCCTCCTTCTTGGTTTTAACCATGAGCTCTTTGTGGTCAACTGTATATTTACAATAGAGCCGGAAGCAGTTCAACTAAGGGATGGGGGCGTGTGGAGACGACTCGCTGCTGTTACCGACTGTGTACGGATAATCAGCGTCTTTGTAATCGAAGCGGACACTTTTATAAACAAACATTTAAATTATAGCCTTTTTATTCAAAGTTCGCCAGCTAACAAAGCACTACCGGAAAAGCGAAGCTTTGAAGGAGACATCAAAATCACAGCTGACAAATAATTTGAAAACACAGCTGACAAGAGGCACTACCGAGTACAAAAAATGGCCGTTTTAACATTAGGGACGGACAATCCGTCTGGACGAACTTGGGCAAGCAATGTATAAAGATGATGTACGGACACATAGTAATAGTAACTTCATTTAGACCCGGTAAAAAACATCAGCCCTTACAAATAATAGACTTAAATTACACATAGTTAAACAAAAATAAAATATACCTGCTTTCCATGAATACCGTGTATCTACACTAATATCCAGAATTAACAACATGACAAATTATTTGTCCAGACATCGCGATCGACGCACGAGGAGATACCTCGATGTTACTATTTTTAGCGACTACTGAATTTAGCACCTGTAGCGATTTCATGTAATTGTCTCAATAATTCTTAAAAATAGCTTTCAATTGATATCACCTATATCTCTAAAATTTGAAGAAATATATCAGGTGAATAGTCGCTATTAAATCTTGGGGAAAACGCAAGATTAAGTAGGCGCCAAAAATGTTAACCTTAGTAGCTGGTCTGGACGCATACATGATCCGTTTTCGTGTCTGTTTTAAGGAACGCATTCAAATTGTTCGTCCAAGTTCGTTCAGACGGACGGATTTCGCGTCTAATGATTGAGGATCTAAAAATTTCAAACATGATTTCAAAGAAGCCGCACCGAGGATTTAGAAATATTTGAGTAACCGTCATTGCGTGATGCATGCATACGCCGATTAAAATATGAGATACGATAAATACAGAATTGGAATGTTTATATACGCGTTAAAACAGGCTGTCATTACAGTTACTGCGGTCAACCCCACAAACAATAGATTGTTCAAATGAAGCGATGTACAAGGTGCTTTGCAAATGTACAAAGAGAAAACGCTTTTAGAAAAAGGGCTGAAAATATGGCGTCAATTTGAAGGCCTCTCCAAACACCAAAATGTTAATGCGAACCCATCATTCGTGCAAACACTGTATAAACGTTATACGTGAATCCTAACCAGTAATGACCATCACATTTTCTTCGTTCATCTGATTCCATACTTTAAGTCGTTTAATCAATGTATTATTGAATACAACTGTACAGTAACACCGGGACGATAACAACGAAAATTCAGCCGGATGCCATGTAAATTAACAGTCAAAAAGATGATCAACCTCTGTATGTATGCGAAGACCATTGTTGACGTGTTAAAACTGGAAATATTTTTATGGATCGTGATCTTAGCCTGTGTACAACCGCCCTCTTTCCTGCAAAAACTGATCAATGGAGAAAGAAAGGGTCTGAGTAACCTACGGATCTTGTAAGGCCTTGTAAACACAAACGACCTGGCCTCCATCGTGTGAAAGGCGTGGTCAAAGCAAGACCTTTCATTCATTCTTAATTCGCGTAATAAATCAATGACAGTTCTATGATTTCGC
Source organism: Desmophyllum pertusum (assembly GCA_029204205.1). NCBI lineage: Eukaryota > Metazoa > Cnidaria > Anthozoa > Scleractinia > Caryophylliidae > Desmophyllum > Desmophyllum pertusum. Next base: position 2,654,184 of record MU827782.1, read on the forward strand.
TCATAATAGGTCTTAGCAGCGGTCCTTATAGCGTGGTACAACTTGACAAAAGCCATTATATCCATAAAAGAAGACATGTTAATCAAGCAATTTAAGGAATGTCACAAAGGTATACAAATCTTTATTTTAGGCCGGTATTTGATCTCGACAATTTCTAGGCAGTACAGGTTTCAGAAACACATTAAATGGAACTGAAATTAAAGTTTTATTTTACCGAGACAAACACAGGAGACATTGAACGAGGACGTGGATTTTAATAGCGTGGTTGTCCTTGTGGAGGCGGCAAAAATAACTGTAAAAAGTACCAACATTCATGCTGCCTGTACAACAACTGCCAGACATTATTAGTAGTTTCTAGATGTAACCGTTGGCTCTCATTTTGTCTTCTCTGGTTTGGCTCACGACCCGTGTTTGAAACGACACAGGCCGAAGACCATGTGCAAATTACATACCCTTCAAGTCAACGTGTGACTGGTGATACGTTTAATAGCTTCAATGCAACAATAATGCAAATAGCTTTGTTTATGTTTTGCTCGGATCGGATGATTCGCTCGAGCAGCTGTTGTTAGCAGGTACATTCAAAGGCTTTCACTTGACTGTTCGTGTTACATCGCGCGTGCAAACTTTCAAGAAACGATCTGTTTTAGTTCCACTCAGTGTGCTATTTGTAGTTTACTGTTTGCACAAAAATACATTACGACTTAGCTGCTGACTGTGCTAATAAAGAACTGAAGGGTTTCGAGACAAGCTGGGTTTCTAGAAGCTTTAAATTATTCTCCAAGCATTCTGGGCGTTTGGTATTTTTGATAAAGATAGCCGTTTAACCTTTACACAACGTAATTTTCCTTTACATAACATGACACAAAACCGGAAAATGAGCATATAAGAGAACAGAAAAAGCCAAAGGCCACTTCGTAATGAGATCATTTATATATGAAATACTGAGTTAATGAGATGTGCGAGCGGCTTCCAATTCCATTCAATAAAACCAAGACAAGATACCTAAGCCAACAAATTCAATTATGTGCACACATTTAGGATTTGCAGTTTACCGCGAGAAGTCCTGATAAAGCCAACGGATTATGACAAGAATCCTTCCGTCAATTTCTCCTTGCCCATTCAACACGCAATAAAAAGCACTCGTGACTGTCACAAAAATTAATTAGATCTTTAAAATCGTAAGTGGTATGTGAATGTCTATCTAATCTCATTCCCCTTCAGGCAAATGTGTTTATCAGAGTTGGGGCTGAGCTGCCGGCGCGGCGCCTCTTTATACTGACGTCCACTTCTGTCGGCTAAATCTGTTTATAAAAGCTTAATGCTGATAAGCGCCGATAACATCATGTTGGTTCGCAAATGGAATTTTGAAAGGTTGAAAGAAAATTCCGACTCGCTTTTCTAAGCGGGATAACGAAAGCCATATTTATATTACACCTGAAGGTGAAATCGCAAGCAGTTGACGCACGTTGTCCCTTACTTGAGTAATTGTCCCACACAGACGTTGTTCCAAGGCTTCTACTGAGGAAGGTTGTTTGGTATCAAAGTTAATGAGTCGCAGTTGTCACTAAATTCAGCCCCCTTGTTTTTGTAACATTCAAGACTCTTAATCTTCATTGTGCCGCCTTGTATCATCAATCATCAGTATGTGGACCGTCCTTACAAGCATGGAGTCTTTGTTCAAATAGTTTCCTGAGTAATTACGGTCGTAACATCAAGTGAACAACTTGACTTAACAAATCGTCTAAGAAATAAAGCTTTCTTTAAACAACAGCGTAAAAGAGAAAAATTTCATGAACAAACTAATGAGACGAGAAAACGATAGCATGTTTTCTTATAACGGTATTATTAAAAGAAATAACAGGTAGATCGAAATTTGATGGACATAAAAGTGCCAGTAATTAGATTCGACAGGCAAGTCGTGTAATTGTGACTGTTAGGTCCAATAACAATATACTGGAATAATTTGGATAACTTAATTCTTAAGCTATGAACTAAAAACAAATACCAAACAGTTGAAAACGAAAAATAGCCCTGTTTTTCTCCAATCTATATCTAGATTCACCCGCCACCACACGTGAAAAATAACCTGCAGTTAGTTATTTAGCTGGTGCTGGTGGTTGATGGCCAAGAAAGGAACCGCCGTATTAAAATTTCCTCCCAACTTTGGTTAAAAATGGGGCGATCTCTTCAGTACCTACCATAATCTCCACGTGGCACTGAACGTTATCCTAGACTTGAACAACACTGTGTTATCATATCAACACTATTTTTGCGGCCCAGTGCGAGACTAAACTCCGCGGGATGTCTATAAGTTAGGCGGAACTTGCGTGTGGTTATCTTTAAACTCTTTATATAAAAACAAAATGGGAAGCCGGTTACACCATGAACGGGAAATAACAATGAGCTATATTCAATAAAAGGTTTCCTAAGGTTTAGTGTAAATACTCACCTGCTACCAGCCAATTGTCAGAAACAAGTCAAAAACAGTAGTCATTGATACCGTTAAATCCTAACAGTTACAACATTGTAGGCTAAACTCGCCACACTTAAGAAACAAAAATGCGTCTTTTGGCTTAAAATCTGAGAAGAAACGGCAAATATTGATAATTAAGCTAGATATAATTTATGAAGATATCTTCACAATGGCAGGTTCTTTTACTGGTTGAAATAATAAAGTGGAACTTAGCTTCGATATGTTATCTTGAAATGGATCGCTGATGCAACGCACCATATTTGCCTTAGAGAAAACCTTAACATGATAGATTTGTTCACCATGTAAAAAAGCAACGCTTTAACGAAGACACATCCTCGAAACGTCATCATAGTAACCGGTTTACGAGATGTATGGCCAAGTGTTTCAATTCTTTAATATACAAATCGCATTCTTTCTGTTGTCCAATTTAACTACTTGAGTGATCCCGGAAAAGACAGGCATATGCTGACAGCGTAAGGTTAGTTTTGGACAAAAATGGGCACTAGCCAAAGGAACGAAAGTTGAAGGTTGAGGAGTGTTTTAAGCCCTACTGGGAATCACGTGGAATTTACTTATCAGGCAAGCAGGTACTGTTGTCTTCTTGTCTTAGTTATGCCAGAGGAAACTTAACAGCGATGTAGAAGATCCTACAGAGCAGCGGCGACCGGCCACAAGAAATGCCCATGCTCTTTTTGTGTGTATTATGTTGGAAGTGGACCATCGAGACAGTGCTCTCGTTTTTTGTTATTTATTTTTCGGATTCTCACAGCGTGACCTCGCCATATCCTGCTGTTATATTCATTATTGTGTCGTAGATGATAGGAGACTCGTGAGGATCGGGAATTTTGCATAGAATGTGGCGATGATCAGCTGTTACGAGTGAGCATTGTGTGTATTAGAGGTGGCGCAGAAAATTATGCCATGTGGCTACTCGAGATCTTGGTAAATACTTCTTCTTTTGTGATCGCGCCTTCAAATTGATATAGGCGCGAACGTTATTCGAACTTCAACATTTTTAACCATCTTCTTCCTAGATTTTTAATCACTCTGTTGAGGAAAAAAGAGTTTCAAATAATAGCTTTATCGAAAAAAACAATGATAACACAATCGCCAGTTTGCAGCGGATGACAAGATTGAAACAGGTGGTTGATCAAGTGATGGAGGGGTAAGCTTCATACGCATGGCACAAAAGGACAGTTTACTGTTCGAATGGAATGGAACGTTCAAACCTCAACTTCAGTGGCTCTATTCTATCGAGAATATAATCATCAATCTTTTTTTCTCTATCACTAATAGGTGCTGTTTAAGCAGTAAGGAATAGAGCATCGCTATGACTCAGTTCACGTTAACACAATGTGTCCATTGTGATTCTGCATGAAGCAATCCATGAGTTGTATCTCCAGTCTGTAGAGTTTGGCTTGGAAGCAATAGCCCAGCAAGACGAACGCTCTGAAAGCCTGTCTAAAAGAACTATTAAGTAAAACGTGCTCGCTTTGTTACGCCTGCTATCTGACATAGTTTACATAACGGCCGTGAAACAAATGTAAAAACCACCAAGGAAAACAGATCACTGTCTAAAATAGAATCACAGCTAAGATAGGTAGAAGTTTGATGTCTTTGTAAACCATGTTCAAAAACACGTAGTCAGAAAAATGTTCCAGCTGAAGAAGGACAAAGAAACATTCCTTGAAACAAAACAAAGAACAATGTACAACAGCTGACAAGAAAGACAAGTTTGCCTTTCTCGTGCATTCAATTTGCACTGACACTTCTCGAAGAACTAGTTTTGGTACTTTGACATTTTAGCCTAGCTGCCAACATACAAATTCTCCTTCAAGGTATTCATGCATTATAATAGTACGACGGGAGAATTTGATCATAAATCAGAACGATTTCCTTTTTTCTCATCGGTGATGTAGTTCCTGGCTTAAAAAACGTTAGTGTTAAAAGAGTTTTAAACACAAAGGAAGACAAGGCTAAGGCAACGTAACACATAAAGCATACCAAGAGATAACTACTGCAAGACTGTCATCGGCTTTACGACCCGTCAAACTACTCCGGACTGCGGTTGAAAGAGAACTTATCTTACTGAACCCCTTCCTTAAAAGATGTGTCTCACTAAAAATACTAGAATATGTAAACGAAATGATAGTTCCACTTCAAATTCTGTCTGTCTTCTATCCTACACGTTCTTCAGAGAACGCTGATGGAAATAATGCGTTCTTTAAACACGTGTTACCGGTGGTCCCGGTTACAGTGCGCGTCGACATTTTTGCCTTCCTAATACGGGTGGAATGTATTAAAAAAAATAGTCAGTCAACACAGCATCCACTACAAAAAGGCCGGATCTGCAGGACTGGACCGCCCCATTTCTATTCTGTGGATATTTTTAACTCTGCAATTAAGACAACCTCCTGATTTTTGGAAATTAAACACATTTCCACACTATTAGCATACCGGCACCTGCTTTCCTTGAGAACGTCTTAATTTAATCAGTCCCGGTCGAGATATTTTGAATCCATCGCCACGAGTTTATGTTACTAACAGTTCAACATAACGTCAATAAAGTCAGTTCACAGATTTAACAAAAGCAAGACACAGTTGTCTCGTTCTTTTGCACCCTCGGTAAACTTAACAGCTGTTGACAATATCAATTAATGATCTTGGTATTTTGTTTTCAATATTGATGTTAAATATTTTACAAGATGTGTTCACGCTTTGTCAACAATTCTAGCAAGTTGCATGCCGTTCCCGGAGCGTCCCGATAAATTACGACTCTACCCTGTCGTTTACTTTGGGAAAAAGGAAGAAATTGGGCACAAGATAACTCCATAAGCGTGTTAAACAAATGCCAAGGGAGGAATTCTTTAGAGTCGAGTTAAGTACCGAAAAGTCAACTCCAAAAAAAGACAATTATTCATTTATCCCAAAACACAGGTGCGTGGTGCCACTAAGTCGCCAAACAAAACTCTGTTCATCTGTTAATGAAACCTACATTTCTACGAATATCACATGATAAGTAAAAAATGGGTATAAATGAAATCGAAAAAGACGTCTTCGTCGAGTCTTATTAGACAATACCAAGAGCAATTCATTTGCCACATTGTTGAACAATGCAACAGGTTATCGAGACAATGGCACAATAGAGCTTTCTTGAAACACCTCTCAAAACTAAATAGCTAGAATAAACTTCCTAGTGTAGTGTGAAAGAAGGTAAATGAATGAGACATAACGCGGGTAATACCTCAACGAGATTTGCGGTGTTCCATAAAGTTTAATTAATAACCTGTTGACTGATTCCTTTTGGATTCTTTGTCTGTATGCGGAGAGTTTTATACTGTTTGTTTGTGTCAATTCGAGTCCTACGTTACGTACATAGCCTTTCCTCGTTGACCTGAAGAGTAGTTTTCGTTGGTAAAAGTATTCTTCACTTACACTTGAATTCTTAGAAACCGTTATTTATTTACTTCAACGACAAGTTAAACTTCCAAGGTTCACTGACAGTAAAAATAATAGAATAAAACGTCGTTTTTTTACTCAGCGATTCTTTAAACGTACCCTCCGTCCAATCAATCAGTTGTTTTTCTGCGCAAATTCGGTAATAACAGAGACGCTTTACGTTAACGGTGAATAAGACCGAGACAAGTCTTTTCAGTTAAGTCACAAATCTTCTTGTATGGAAATTGCTCTACACAACGCTCAGATAAAAGTAAATACATTTTCGAGCGAGGGAACGATTCATTTAAGGTTTTGTTGGCGATATCTAACTCGGAATACTCACAAGAACTGTATTCTGTTTTGAAAAATACTAGCTCCTCTCCCAGCGAAAAATGAAAACGAAAAAAAGTGGCAAACGCTGTTGTAAGTGTATTCCAAAGGGTTGTTCAAATTTATGAAAGGGTGCAACTATTGCAACAGCGGTTAGATGTCGAAATCTTTGAATAACGCCATTCCTCCCTGTCTCTTTATAAAATCAGATTCTAATTTCAGAAGCCATGCAATTATACAATGCATACCTTTTTAGTTGAGGTTGACAAGAAAGTTAACAGCTGCATGCACCGAGCGATGGCAGCATGGCATAAAACTTCATTATTTGATACGATGCCAAATGCCAATTGAAACGGTTTCAGCCAAGATAAACAACGACCTCCTCTGGAAAACTAAAAAACTCTATGCAGATGCAATGGCAAGGAGCCACGAAACTCGTGTGTTTGTTAACTAACCCGATGGTTTTAACTGGAGGGGAGCTGGGAGATGTAAAAATACCTTTGTTTTGTTATGGCCATTAAATTTTCTCGCCGTTTCTCTGCTTCAGAGTGTTCGCAATTAACTGAATTTCCATGCAATAAAACGATGAATTACTGGGTAAAATCATGGTTCCAGCTTGGCTGGGAGTAAGACGATTTTGTCCGGCCTTTCATTTATTAGATAACTCCAGATTCAACGGCTCAACTGATTTTTCTTGGAAGGGCGACCCATCTGCAGGTCGTGTTGTTCTCCAAGTGAAGAAAGATAATCGAAAACAGGCCTGACTATGGAAATTTCCACATACTAACTTAATAGCGTTCAATTAAAGTGCGAGATAACAAATAGAACTATTTTTAACATTGGAAATCAATTTTATGAAATTCAGTACGTTGCAAGAATCTGAGATAAAGACGAGGCATATTCTACCTGAGCAAATATGAAAAGCATCTCATTTCTTGATTTGCAAAGTGAAAGCTTGTGGACACTTAACATTACTGGCGAGCTTTATACAAGATCTCACCTTTTAGAACATGCTAGTTATTTGACTATTATTTTGAACACTCTCCAAATATGAGCAAAGCTGACACACGAAATTCATTTTCGTGAATACATGCCGAGTTGCATATTAGGGATTTTCTTCATGATAGGCACCGGAAAAGCTCGGATAGGCTCATTAATTTTGGCCGTCAACAAACAACACAAACGGCCCTAAAGGTTGCACAATATAGAAGTCCAGTGCGTTCAAAGAAGTCCGCACAGATAGCAGAAAACAGCCTGAAGACAAACACGTGTTTTCTTTTCTTTTGGCAAAGAAACTTGATAGACATTCCTCACTGACATAGTTCTAGACGCTGAGGACTTCTTTACACAAGAGTTCTTGAAACGAATGAGAAAAAAACCCAGAAATTTTCGAGAGCAAGTAAATGAATGATTCTAAGCACGCGTGGATATTTTTAATTTTTCAAATCAGTAATGAAACTGCATGTAAAAGAACCAGTTTATGATGACGGGTTTTGTCTCGGTCACAGATGTTTTTTTAACTTGGACACGGCGCACTTACACGCCGATTCGCCTTCTTTACAGCAACTTGAATGTCTTCCTTTTTGAATGAAAGATATAGTGAATTATAGAATTGTTTTAATAATCTGCTAATGGGGCCCTTCACTCAAAGAAGAACCTGTAACATCTTAAAATAGTGTTTTGCTTTTCTTAGTAGCACGTTAAAGCAGGTATTTAACAACATTTTTAACAAACATAAAAAAAATACAAGCACTGGAGCCATACAATGTGAACTTCACTAACCTTACTATTCATATGGTACGATAATGACCTCAAATAAAAAGGAATTAACATTTATTAGCAGAAAAAAGTCGAGCAACGATTGAATCTATTTCGTAGTTCGCCTTTGCGTCTTAAGTCACACTGTGAATATGACATTTTTAGACAATAGACCTTTGTTTACAAGTGGATTTCTCAAAACGGCCATTCTAAACAGGTTGAAAAGTTTTAATAGATCGCACAATGACAAGAAAGAACATGCGAGGCCTTTTTTGGTGTCTTTTTCGTCGAAGTCAAATTTGACGGCGATTTATAAAAAGGAATTTGAAGTCACAGTTATTAGGATATTTGCCAAGGCATAAAAACACTATTTTGCTTCCAACGGCTGCCGGAAAATTTGACCAATTAGTTTAAGTCTCTTCAAGACGAGAACCTTTTTCATGTTGTCAGTCACGTTTGTCGAACAAATGATTCTTTTGAAAACACATCCAGTTGTTATTCAAGCATGAAAATCACAATCAGTGCTTGTCACAAAAGCGATCAAAACAAATAGAGCTTGTTATCTCTTCTTTAACTTATAATCCTACAACAATTGTAGCGACGCATTGCCGTCTGGTTGTATCTCACAAGCTACACGTATCGCAATAATTCACAAATAAAGAGTTGACCTTCGCTTAATTTTTTCCATTGGAACTCGCACGCAGCAATTAGCTCCTCTTAAAAACAGCTTTACACAAGTGCCGAGGTACAATATCACGACGAATGAAGATTGCAAAGTTATTCGGTTTTCAGCGATATAATATCAAAAGCTGCCGCGATTTAGTGGAGCGTGTGATGCCTCATGGTTCGCGAAATGATGTATTGTACGAGGCAACGACCTAAATCCGAAAGAAAACCCCTGAAGAGCTTCAAAGTTATGTAGCAACGACAGAGAAGCTTTAGCTAAGCTAAATTGCCCTATCAGAAATGAATTAACAGCCCTGTGACAAACTGGGCCGTTGGACGACGCGAGACTCAAGAGGCCAAACCTGACATATTGATTGTGATTTGTTTAACTGCGGGAGGTATTTTATAAAACCGTTGGCTCTCGGTCCGACATGTTTGGCATAAACAATTGGCGATGTCTCATACTAGTTTTATTGTATGGGAACAAATTGCACAAACAGGGCAGTGTGTATTTGTTTAAATGATGCCGTTGTAGTGTTAGTTACTATTTAACACGACCTCAGTCCTCAATACATTGTCGTTTCTACTCCTATTGTATAAAGCAATTCATTGGGTCCATTGTGGACCTCTTTTGAGACCGCCTTCGCATTTGGAAGTTATTCCAGTCCCTCTTAAGTGCTTCTGAAACGAATCACAAAAAGCACCGACAGAAGCGTTTTTTAATTAGTTTGCCTTTTGTAAAATTGCTTATTAATGAATCACTTTACAAACAGAGACGCCAGGCGTTCTCAAGAGACCCGCTGAGTACTAATTGGTATGTAATTTGTCCGAGATAAGTAGCATTTTCATATTCATTTGCTAAGTAAACACAAGATAATTTCTTCTCAAGTGCGCTGTGTCTCTCGTACTGGTTCAATTGCAAGATCTCATCAGCTTAAGTAAACCACTGATATAATGAAAGGTTCATCTGTTCTAGAATACAAACACATTTCATCCCAAATTTCCGAACTCAGAAAACATGTTAATTTTTCATTACCAGGATAGAAACTTGCCACGAGCGAATTCCAGCTGACCGAAATGTAAATAAAACTCCTTCTTTAAATCCATTAAGTGCTATTTGTCAAATAGAATACGCTTGAAAGAGTTTGTTCTTTCGCTCTTAGCAGAGGTTTGTTATTCACTTGACATGTTTTCCAGGGCCGGGCAGACATTTTACGCCTAAACGTGGATTGAAATCTCATCTAGAATTAAAGAGTTACCTCTTCAAAGCTTCATGTCATACTGTGATGTAAAGCTCTTCAACGCACAACTTGGTCAAGTAAAAGTCAAAAAGAGATTCTGTTAACTGGATGAAGTTGGTCTTCAATAAAAAAAAACCACATCATTTTAGGTAAATCACGAAAATCGTTTACGTAGTTGTCTTTCATCCAAGAGGATTAGAAAAGAGATTAACGCTCTATAAATAACATGTGCCAAAATAGTACTATAATATAATAACGGCACTGATAATAAAATAAAGGAAAGCCCTAACTTTGAGAATTTCAAATGTGCACGATACATAATAACCTCATTATCTCCGTCAAGACACAACGATAAACCAGACGACATGTTAACCACGAGCAAGGAAAACTTTCATTCGCATTTTTTATTGATTTCGTTTAGATAGGAGTCAAGTGCTTGGGTTAAAAAATTGCTTAAACACTACAGTGGAGTAGGAAGCAAAACGCGGCATATAATCGACGCTGAGTCTCAAGACCCAGATTTATCGAATGCAAACATACTTGTGCCAGATGCGAGAGACAAGAGACATTTTTAGCTGTCGTTTGTACGACCGCTTTTTTAAGCAGCAAATAATAAAAGTCTGGTTTTCTTATCACAAAACGACATTGCATTCCCATATATTATTTCCTAATGAAGACCATATGGGTGAAAGCTGTTTTGGTATGTTCATCTACCAAGACCCAACGGCAGGTTGCTTTATGAAAAACACAGCGACAACTGCTTGTCTTCTTTTTGTGAAACAATTCATAGAGGTAGGTGGGACTAACGGAAGCAGCATTGAGATACCAGCGCAAGTGGTTCTATTATCTGTCATTGAGCTCTCGCGAAACACAGAAGACGATGCTTACCTACAAAGGATAACTTTAATTCTGTTTTTATGTTACAATAGATTGTTTGCTGTTCCTATTTACATTGACCATGTAGGCTCTTAAGGAATAAAATCCCTCTTCACTTGGACTAAGAACTAGTGTTACTTGTGCAATAGTCGCTGGTGGCTTGATAAATAACACCATTGAGCTTTTAAGTGCTGCCATTGACTTGTGTAAAATAAGGCCACCAGTTTGTTACCAGACGTTTCTTTAACGCAAAGAAGCGTGGCAACACCTAAAGTCGGATCAGACGACGGAAATTAATACTGCACTACCGGTGAAAAATAAGATGATTAGCTTTCTTTTCACAAGTTTTAACAGGTACAAGCCGTTGACAACCAGTTGTTCCGAGTAAAAAAAAACTACTAAGATATTGCTTGGCCCAAAGTTTGCGATACACTTTATCTGTCCTTCCCACATAATTGTACGAATTGAATTTTCCATTTATAGGGCCGCTGATTAATTACTAAGACATTGTTTTGATGGTCAAGGAAGAGATGAGCTGCTGCAGTATTATACAAAACATTTGCTGTGCCTAGTATCAATGCAATTTTATAGAAATTTTTTCAAAGACACGTGCTTGATGTCTTTATAATTGGTCTCACAACAACTTGAAATCAATTGAATTAGCTTTAGCTACAAATGCTTTTTCAATACGTGTTCACCACAGACTCTTCCTCAGTTGTTCATGTATCCACCCCTGGCAATAATTCCACATAATATTAACAAAATTTGCGAAATTCATCTTTTTAGTGTTGAACCTCGATATTATAAGTTTCATTTGAATCCTTTGAAATTTCATTTACAATTTTCGGATCGAGGCAAACTCTTGTGTAAAAAAAGTCATAATTGTCACTGGGATGGGAAATAAATACACACAAAAGAATTTATCTAAACAGATCGGAAATTGTAATTACGGCTAAATACCACTACTTGCCAACTACGCTAATGGTACATGAAATTATGAAAAGTTTGAGGAGCGCCGTAAGGACTCCTGTGTGAATAGCTCATAGCTTGTCCATAGGGTGAATTAGGTAAATTAACGTGCGCGTAAGATTGGAAGGCGAAGTGAGGGCCGTATGGCGAAGGTTCACAGCACACAGAGCCAGCTCCAAGACTTGATGGAAATCTTGGCGGCAAATATGGCTTGCTTGCCAGTTTAAGTTTTTCTAGTTCAGCTTCATGAAGCCTCTTTGCTTTTGCTCTGCGATTCTGAAACCATATCTTTACTTGCGTTTCCGTAAGGTTCAGAGAAGCAGAGAATTCCGCTCTTTCGGCTATCGAAAGGTATTGCTTTTGTCGAAATTTCCTTTCCAAAGCAAGTAGTTGTGAAGTCGTAAAAGGTGTCCTTGGTTTTCGATTAGTTTTGTGTTTCCTGAGTTGACATTTCGTTGGACTCAGTCGTGGACGAATACCTAAGAAAGGGAGGCGAAATGAGGATTAGTTAGTAAGTACTTGACTCGTACACAGCAGACACAGGTTTTGTTAAGACGCATTCAGCAGTCAGACAAGCAAGTCAAGAAGAAACCGTTCTGCTTCTTACGGATATAACGGGAACAATTAAAGCAATTTTACAGCGTTAAACATTGCCTAATGACATAAAATGGGAAAGCATGAATAGAAACACGATAGAGATTTTCTACTTACGAGGTGGAGGGTCATATCTAGTAGAATGCATCCAAGGGAAGTCTTCTGACCATTCCACACGCTCATTTGTATCTTTGCTTTCACTAGCCAAATCGATAGAAGGTTCCGTGTTCTTCACAGCTTCTCCTCCCCTAACATCTTGTTTATCCAACAGCCTTTCAACAGAAAAGTTAATCGGCAACCCTGGAGCGCGAGCTGAGTTTGCCGGGCTGTCGCCATTTTGGTCTGGTTTGGATATAAGCGATTCAACGCTGAAAGATATACCTCTTGCCGAGGCAGAGCTGCTTTGCTCCATTTCTTTTGATGTCTCTTTGGGAATGAATCGCAGTTCTGTTTGTTAGCGCAGAAGGCTTCTGCGTTAGCGTGTAGTCCCTGGAATGCCTAGTTGCTCTGCCGTCCTTAGCTTTAGTTCGGAACTGAAGAGAACCTGCTGTGAACAGCCATTTCACCCGTTTGACGTCCGCGTATATTGGATCCTGCCTAATAGGGCATAAGATAATTGTGTCATTATCAAGCAAATTTGTTGTTGATAAATGGCAGCCAACCACAGGACGCGCAGGGTGTCATCTTTAAAAGATTTGATAACTGCTAAATTGTTCCCATTGGCTCGCATTAAAACCAATTTACGGCTTGGTAGTTCTATTGTTTCTGTCGGCGTGGTGGCTTCGATAATTTTGCAAACATGCTAGAATTGCCTTCGAGGCATTTGCAAAATAATTTCGTCTGACGTGCCCGCACTGTCGGTTTGAAGTTGTTATCCAAAAGTACCGCCTTTCTTGCTTCAAACCAAAACCACTTGTCTGATAATTAGGATTAATATGCAAGGTACTTAAAAGAAAAGTAATGGGTTGGCTTCGAGATGAGAATCTTCTTTCATCTGGTGACGAAAGTCACGAAAGAGAGCGTCGCTGCGACTTCTATTTACGCCACGGATGCGTTTCCCTTTATAACAAACACAACTATCCATGACTAGGCTCTCATCTCGAGTTTTATTTTTGTTTGCCAAAAATTTTAGTTCTAAAGAGACAAGCATTTTTTGATTGTTTGCTCTAATCCTTAAAACAAATAGAAGACGTCAGCGGGGGGCTTTCAACCGATAGTATCAGATCTTAAAGGAAAACAAAATTTTATGGAAATCAATTAGAGCTTTTTCAAATACAAATTACTACGTGTCTCTATTATCGGCTTGTTCGGGAAGTAATTTCCATCTGTGTATGTAACCGGTAATTGAGAGGTAATTGAAGCAAGCGATGTGCTTTCGAAGATAATGATATGGTAATAAGGCTTCCACCAAACCATACATACAATTTCTAAGCACAAAGAAACAGCGTTCACTGAAGTAAAGTCTTGAATAGTGCGATATGAGTCAATCAATTATAACACCTTTGACAATCTTCTAAACATTGCCAAGGAGGGGCATATTGATTTTTAGTGATAAGACAAGAGGTTTTGTTTGGATTATTCCCTTCCTGCATGCCCGAGAGCTTTGAATGTTTATTATCGGCTCTCAGTCTTAATTTGATATTTCCACAAACTGTTTGGTCAGGCTGATTATTTGATTTCCAGATGCCGAACACGGAAATTCGACGGTGATTGTCAGTGAACTCAAACATACCCCGGTATCAAGAAAGAACAGGCTGCGCATTCTTGGCGCTAATGTCTCGATTGATAAACTTTAATTGTAACCATACAGTGTTAGCCAAAGAGATTACTAATTTGAATAACTTTGGATATCTATGAAGTTCTAGTGAAATAGATATTAATCGCCATTTCGATGTAATTAGCGAAAGACGCCAGTAGTCTGAAGACCTAATAAACAACAGCCGTAAGACTCAATTATATTTGACATAAAGGATAATTTTAGAACCTTTCGAGTTAGCCTAAAAAGGTCGATACTCTAACCACTGCCGTGTTTGCTTTCTTCGTTTTTCCTGTGATTAGTGTTATTTTAGAAGGCAGACTACTTAATGGCAAAAACGAAGGCCAACCACGCACAAATTACCCAGCAGAACTATGCTCACTTACGTATTTCGAATTCGACGTTGACAGTTTAGGAGATAACCAAATTTGAGAAGCATGGCTTTATCTTGCGAGTACTATTCAAGTTGGAGTTATCTTTGTACAGCGCCATGTTCTCCGATACCAAGATTAAGTTTCTCTGAAGCAAACGCGGGCAAGATAAGTGGCCCATGGCCCTTTATCGCACTAACTCAAGATCTACTGTCGCTTCTGACACGAACGACCACATCTGCTATCCACTCGTTGAGCTGTATTTTGTTTCGCGTCTTGCCATTATTTTAAGACTGAAGCTTTGACAAATTTACGTTTTGACAAATTTAAATGGCGCGCTTTTGCATTTTCACTCACATATTTTTTTCAAAATACCAAAACTTTTATTATATAGCTGCCATAAAGGTTACGCGATCCCTATCAGATTAGCAAATTTTAAGTGTTTTGAATCTTTTGAATACCGGTAAAAAATAAAGAGTAAAATCGAAGTTTCTTGTCAAATTATCCGACGCAAATTTGACGAGCCTTAAATCGTCGAGAATAAAAGCAATGAAACGCCAGACCAGGTTGAAGGGAAACAAACACCTGCAACGTCTTAAAATCAAACCATTTCAAAATGTTGCGATTATTTGAAATTTTACAAGTTCATGCATTTACCGTTCTTTTCACAACAAAAAGGCAATTATGATAATAAATGAAAAAATAATGTGAGAAACTTAATATGACAGCAAATGGAGTTATACGAATGGATGCATCTCTTGGCGATTTAGATGGCCAGGTAATAAGACGATCTAGCAGTTGAGAGTGGATGGGAAAGTAAGATGAATTAAAATCACCAAGGAAACATTAACATTACCGACACAGTTTTCACTTGAATGCAAAGAATGGCTCCGATTATTTCAAGGCAGTGACGCCAAAACGAGCAATGTTTTTCACGAAAGTTGTAAAGTGTATAAAATCTCTGTCAGATAATGCATTAGATATACGTTAGGTTTGGTATTTGAAATAACGAATACACAATATTCTGGGTCCTTTTTAAATTTCCAAGTATATGTTGCAGGTGATATCTAGCTTTTACAGCGAAAGAAAAATAAGCTTCTTTTCAGTTACGAAAAGCAGGGTTGTACTTATACACTAAAGAAATGTGCAAAGTCCTTCATCTGCTCAAGTAACGGATCAATTCAATCAAAAATTGTCATTTCAGTGTATGCTTGTCGAAAAAAAAAAAAGTTCAAATTTTAACTCGGAACGAGTGCCGGAATGCACGGTGTCCTAACTAAATAGCGGAAGAATTATGTTAAGTACGCAAATCCACTTGACAAAAACAATGCCACGACACCGCGATTCACAAACTTCTGTCGTTAGATAATAAGATTATTCAGTTTGCAGGCACAGACACCAGCGAGTCAGTTTAAAGTGAATTAAGATTGATAAAACAACTCCACATTGCTTAATCCCCTCGTCATCCACATTAATTATCGTGCATGAACATTAAGATGATTGACTAAATTGCGTTAAGAAATTCCTAAAGATGGAGCAGGCAGATAAATTCTAGTTCTTCCTGATTTAGCCTTATTATAGATAAATTAATGAACATAACTTCAGGAATGCATCAATACTGTCAAAGGAATAATAAAATGACTCGTGAAAACCACGGTAAGAAATATTAGAACCACTCATACACTCCATTCCTCAAGGGATTACTAGTGTGGATTTTAAAATACACACGAGCTTGAAGATTACCCTGACAAACCACCTTTGATAGCGAAAAGTGAACACGTTTAGTTCCAAGACTTTAAGCCTACCATTAGTAATTACCTAAACCGCTTTTGTGAACTGTAATTGAATTTATTTTAGAATGTCACAGGCAAACACTGATTAATGGAAGGAGGTACCCGACTTTAAAAAAGAAAAAAAAGAAATTGATGATAATCGTGTCTGAAGTTTTATACACGTAGGGTAATTTTTTAAAATTTATTTAAACCAAAGGAGAATAAAGAAAATAATAACTGAAGGTACGGACAAAGTAACCTTAATATTACGATTGAACGATATCTTTGGGAAGAAAAGGACAAAAACAGGACGTTACAAAGCACTCAGCCACTTATATACAATTTATGCAATTCCCTCGCTGATTTTATTTTCCACATAGATAAACCACAATAAATGCATTATTTGTGAAAATAGATGTGATGCGGCTAGATTATATTGTTGCTTGAAAGACAGTTGATAAAACGGTAAATTAAAATCGACTGAAAATCGCTCGGCAGGAGTGTTTGCATTGTTCAAGACAACGACCGAGGCCGGGAGTGATTTCTGGTCAATCACTTCCGATTACCCTTTGCATTTCTGGTCTTGAGGAAGGAAGTCGTGGTTTTCATTTTCTTTTTCTCAGAAAACAACGTGAATAGAATCTACAATCCACAATCAAAAAAAGATTACATAACAATTGCTCATCAAGTCCAAGGTCTTACCATGTGACCTAAATTCTTGCCAATGCATGCGACGTACCGGCCATCTGTCTTGTAATATTTAGGCTGTACTGATTTCTATCGCTCTGCGACGAACACAAAAACTGTTCTAACCTTCTCTGCTGACAAATAAAGGCATACACGATTTACAAAATTGCCAATATATTGTTTTATCCTCTGGTTTTCGACCATATTTATTTTTACTCTCAAACATAAATTGACCTGTGTTGTCAAATTTAGTTATTAAATATATATATAAAGCTTTGGTCACCTAATGTTCCTATCGCCCCAGGGTTCAATTAACACACATTAGTGAATAAACACTGACTTTTGCAAAGAATAATAATTCAATCGAACACAAAAGAAGCAAATCTATTGTTAGAAACTGTCATTTTCTTTCAACCCCGTTAACAAAAGTCTGAATTGGTTGTTTACAAGAGAGAAAATTCTCGGGGTGAGTGGAATTTCTAATCTTTGTTACAACTTATGATAAGCACACAAAGAGATAAAAACAACACAATTAATGTTAAGGAAAATGAGTCGAAAGAATGGTTTTAGTTCAGGCAAGTCGTGCTATGTTAGGAAAATTTCTTGCAAGTTTTCAAAACTTGTTTTATATTCTACGGGTTTGTTTTGAAATGTTTCTTGCACAACACGTGCTGAAAACAGGGAGCGGAGAAACAGGACACAAATGGAAGCCATAAAAACCAAACAAACAAGAACAAAGGGCGTTTTTATCTGTTGAGTCTTTGTTTTTACTTGCATAATACTAAAGTTATGAACACTTCACTAAGGACTCAATGAATACAACAAAGGCGATTAATAAACCTTCAGGTATACGACGAGACAATTGAACCGTTATATGAATGACTACTCACGAATTAAACTGTTAATTTAAGAGTGTTCGAACTCGTTCATGCACCTGCCTAAACCAGCTAGAAAGCCACTTTTCGAGGTGGAAATGCTATAACGCGCTAGAGATGGGAATTTATTTATTATCGAAGACAGATCTTTACTGGGTCTACCAAATGCCAACTCAGTTGACAAACATGTTAGCAATTTTAAGTTGAAATTGAATAAAACCTACGGTGTCATATTTCAACAAACCCTGCCACCGGTTTGGCAACCATAATTATTTCACTGCACTAACACCTTTCATGGTTTTATACAAGATCTCAGCGGATTAATTCACTTGACGAAACTCTCGATGGAAATCAGGCAAAACACTGGTGATAATGTTTATTTGATTATTTTATTTGAGAAAGAATTCTAGTCTTCTTGTGCTGTTTGTGGGGTAAAACCTATTTTATTTCCTTGTTGTTTCGTTCATCGGACTATTTCTAAGGATGCAATTAGATGAACAGAAATACTACCTACGTTTTTCGTGACAACACTGAAAACGTTTGAATGTGCAAAACACAAACAGTCTTTTGTAGAAATGTTTCGCCACTTTGGACAGGCTTGTATCCCGCTGTGTCTGTTTAAGTGGCCCACTTCTTTTATCAGATACTCCCCACAGAGACAAGTAATGCTTCGTCAAAAAAATGTAAAACTCCGGAAATGGACGAAAGCAGTGACACAAGTGATTTATCGAAGCAAGGGCGCATTAACCACAAGCCCCGAAGGCAATAAACGAACAACACTTCACACTTATCACCCAAAATACTGTGCGCGCCACAAGCCTTGTTGTTACATTTTCACGTAGTTGAACAATGACGAACCTCGTCCATTTATGTGTTATCACTTCGTCAGGAATACCGCTGCCAAAATGACAACGAAATTAGAGGGACAACGATTTCAAACTGATAAATTCGCCTCGGGGACTCTGTAATTAGTATATGGAAGCAAAGAAATAGAAAACCAATGTTATTTGGACTTAAATTTTAGCCTTTAGTCTGCATCAAACGTCGCCAAACAAGTTTCACCCTTGTGGAAATAAATGGTATATTTTTCCACCCTTGTCAAACTGAAAGACAAATTCGGTTAAAACGTTGCGATATTGCGAAATAAACATTTAGCTAAAAACAAATGATAACGCCATGTAATGTTTGGTTTTAACAACTTATATATATACTTTTCACTCTAATATATGTTAGTCTTCGGTTCCCTTCAAGACATGTTGGCTTTCCGTTACTAATTTCTGTTTAGAATATGGAAATTGTCAGCTGTTGTCGTTTTTAAAACTTTATTGGTGCGTTTCTAGTTCGTTTATCCAATTCTTTGGTGCTGAGATGCTTCTCCTTTAAAAGAAAAAATTACAAACTTGTTTGATTGTAGTGCGGCCTATCTGCAAGTTTTTGCCATCTGTCGACACTCTTCCCAATAAAGCTCCCTTGATTCACTGGGTGAATGTAGGTTTTGAAATTTTCTTATCTTCGACTCAAATTACTACTACTACAGATTACTCCTATTTTCATAAAAAAATAAGGATTTTTTTTCTAATTACAAATTGCATCAGAAACAAGTTTAAATAATTAAATTCAAACTTAGACAAAGCGACCTTGGCAATATGTCAAATTATGGTTACATTCAACATGGTAAAAACCTCAAATTTAAAGAAAATTGGAGAGATATGGTATGTCGACCACAGTTTGTTTTCTTAGTGTTCATCAATTAATAAAACCAGTAATCTCACTTGATTTAATGAAAGTTCGATGGAATAAGATTCTTGAGCACAGACTATCATGTGTGCAAATTGCCAAGATAGTTACTCTTAGCCAAGATAGTTACTCTTATATTTTAAGTCTTTGCTATTAAAACAGTTGCCTTTTAATTACAACAGAGTTCAATATATTGGACCAGGATTAGTTTCGTTGTGTTCGTCTTGTTTCGGGATTGTCTGGATGGGGTACATCTAAGTGCCCAACGTTGGAGGCATTTGTAATATCAGGTTGTCAACACGAGGCAAAAGGCATGTAAAGCAAAGTATTTTGTAGGACCACTATGCCTCATTATTATGTTGCAACAATCTGTGATAGGCCTAAGCAATCCATTCATGCTGGGGGAGAAACACTGCTCTTGGAAGGGACGCTAATCCATCGTACGTTGCCCTTCAAGCGTTTTGCCAAGTAATGCCCCAATACATTTGCCAAGTAATGCCCCAATACATTTGCCAGGTCCCGCTTGTATGGAGGAACAGGGGCATTCAAATATCTCGTCAATTGACAGGACTCAAACCATACTCGATGCTCTAACCACTTAGCCATTTGAGCACTCTAGTCACATTCTTCATTAAATATATTATTTCTCAAGATGACGAGAGAAACATGTGAACAGAAACTGAGGAACGAGTATGAAGTTGTCCACTCTGTTGTAGATAACGTAGACGTGCTCCACGTCAATCGTTTTTGTTATAAATGAGCGCTTCACCAGCTAATTGCGTGTTCGACGTGAAAGTATGGCACTGAGCGAAACGATCGTCTTGTGTCACCTGCAATTTACCGGAACATTTTTGCTCCGGTGGCGGGGACATTTCATCAATTACAGTCAATCACGGTTCAATCTCGCGAGCTTTAAAATTGCTTTCACGCGCGCCCGTCCGCGCGCTCACTTGTTTGTCTTCCGATTTTCTTCGAGCAAGTTTAAGCAATTATTCAAAACCTTTCAACTGTAATGTTTTCGTCTTAAGTTTATTCTACTGTATTTCTGTCAAGTCTTTAACAAGATTGTCATTTTCACGCTTTTCCATTATACGACAAGGATTTTGTCAAAGGCCATGTAGTCGTAATTTGAGAGATGTTTGACAACACACTAAGGTGATGTTAGCCTGCGTGGCATGCAGGCGCAGAAAGGGGAGGGAGGAGGGGAGTTCGGCGAGCGCGAAGCGCGCTTCCCTCATCCCTCCTCTTTCTACGCCTGCCACGCAGGCTAAGGTGATGTACGTTTTCGCTACAAGTCGAACGTTTCCCAGTCATTATATACTAGCCTCGACCGTCACCACGTTCACGTAAACTGGTGCTTGCTTAAAGAGAGAACAAAGAAAGAAAACTCTCAAGAAACCATTGTGCTCCCTGTAAATAGTTATCATTTTTACATTAATTTATTATTAATCTATTATTATTATTATTATTATTATTTATGTTAGTAGAGACTCTACAAATCAAAACGATCGACTTCGAGTAAGTCTTAAATAATCAAATTTCATGCCCACCTTGAAAAACCCTCTTTTTGTACGTAAGGTACATACATGTATCACAATTTATTGAAAATAGATTATAGTTAATCAACAACTCTTGTTTCGAGCCATGAGCTTTGTCCTGTGACCTCACATGAGAACCCTTGGCTAGAAACTTCTATCCTTTGATTAGCCAATCAGATTACACCTCGCCTCCTTGATAAGCAGAATGAAGTGCTCCTCTCGTCACACTTTTGCCCCCATAGACTCGATACTTTGGAGGCCCAACTCCCTCCAGTCTGTACTCCTTGGATTTTAGGTTAGTGGAGTCCACACCCCCTCCAATCAGAGAGGAGGCCCAACTTCCTCCTCTCTACCCGGGAATGCTCACAGTCGGTGGTTATGGAGGCCCAACTTCCTCCTCTCCATCCGGTGTGTGTACCTCCCTGGGCCTTAGGCTTTGTTAGCTTCACAATCCAGGAGTAAATGTACATGGGGCTGACAATTAATTTTTAATTGAGCACTTTGTCACCCACTTCCCCATTTTCAGCCACATCAAGTTGTTGTTTTTTTGTTAATTTATTGCTATGGGTTTTATTATAAGAAACAGGAGGAAGGGGATTAAGTGGGGTTCTATCACAGAATACAGTGGGATATAGCGATTTTATATATAATATCTGCGCGCATGAAGGAATTATGCATCGTATGCTTCACACCATAATATAAACCAGACAGAAACCACCTGGCCAAATAAAATAAAAAAATACAAACAAAGAAACGCGAATATATAGAGAGCTACAAGATGGATTTAGCTATATTACCAACGTGACATTTACCAAGCTATTCAGATAATTCAATCGATGCCTCCCCCACCTTCGGTGTCAACTAAACTGGGGAAGTATCAGCAAATGATTTGATAGTACATGGCAATAACTAGCACGACTAGAACCTCCTCAAAGTTGAACAGAGACTAAAGGAGCCAATCTCGAGGAGAGGGGTACCTTTAACCCGGAGTACTAACAACCAAGAGGTTTTTTGAAACAGCTAGCCAGCGCACCTATCCTGGCCAACTTTGATAAAGGAAGAATGAGCACACAAAAGGGCATGATAGCTAATACAAGTCGAGCTGGCTCAGAGTAGTATTATATCGTATATAGTCAAGACACCCTCGGGGATTGCTCTGGTGTCTGCTTAATACAGGGTGTTCGCTTAATAGAGGCATTATTTACAGTAAATAAGGGAACTGATAAATCTTGGGACTTTTGCTACTGTCTGCTTAATAAAGGGTGTCCGCTTAATACAGGTTTGACTATACTATGTCAGCTATTGTAAAAAATAGAGACATTACAGTCAACATTCAGTCTGTACTTGTAAGCGGACTGCAGACTCAGTAATATCATATTTACTCCAGAGAGTTCAAACCATCAGCACTGCATGATAGAAGGCTGGGTATGACAAACAGCAAGATCTAGAGGAAGCTCGAGATTATCTGGGAATTGAGAGAAAGCTCCAGACGAGCCATATCTGCAAGTGTGCAATAAGTTACGCACTGGTCGGCGAGGGACTATAGCATACAGCCTCGCTACAACGGTCAGGATTTTTCACCGTGATCGTGCGCCGATCCATGCACTTCACTCTCATTAAAACCACCCTTCAACGGCCACCTCTCTACAATGGTCAGTTAATTTACCGCTGCAGGGTGGCCGCTGTAGAGAGGTTCAACCGAGGTGCCAAGAAAAAGAGTTACTGATCCAGCTGCAAGTATATAGACAACAATGTAGAAAGGAAATGTCGCGAATGCAACGGCGGATGTCATCTTGTAACGAAGCAAAGCATAGCTCCAAATGTCAGAAAGGTATTGGCAAGACCAAACGTTAGATTTACAGAAATTATACTGACAAGAGAATACTCACTGGTCCAAGCAGATATTTTAGTAGTAGATGTGTGGAAGTTTTAGTAATCCACCCTACTAACAGACTAGAGATGATCTCCAAATGTTTATATGTACACGTTGTTTGCCAAATAGGGAATAACTCCGTGATCAAGGGAATGCATGCAGTAGAGGGAACTTGAACGAAACGCACATCAAGCACAAGTTACCCCATGCACCGTTATGACAAGAACACACGGACGGGCTCATGACGAGAGCTGCCTGTGCCCATAGAATTAATTTTAGAGATCTAAGTTGAACAACTTTCTTCTGGCGTAACGTTCTACTGTGAAAACAGTAATAGGGGAGAGACCAGAAGAGCTGCTGTTTTAATATAACTGAGATAACTCTATAGCACTATTATCTGTTTTTGTATATTTTTTACTCAGTCTACAATGTATATTATTTATTATATTTTCTACTACTATTTTCTAATACTGATTACTTGCCGGTTTATGATTTTGTCGTCCTTGGAGCTCAAGCAGGATGAAGTTTCGTTAGGAGTTTTAATCCCACTATATTTATTAATATTAGAGGTTACACGTACATACAGTTGAACTAATTTCAAATAATTCAGTGTCAAATAATTTGACACATAACATGTGTGATTAACTAACACAGATTTGATACTGTTTGCACAACGTGTAGGGCGTAGTCAGTCTCTACCCCTTAAAACCTTTTACTTCCTACTTACCTAAGTTTTCTCTTCACGCCGACCGCATGGCAAGGTTGGGCCTAACAACAAAGGTAGAGTATTTTGTTGGGTTAACAACAGTAGATAAGGAGTAATGAAATTGGTATAAATCCAGTGGGGGTCCCAGGGTTTCCCGAAAATGTGAAGTAGAAGGATAATTTTTGGAAGTAGACGGCAGTACGAAGTTATTACTTAAAGGCGCGGAGGCCTCCCCCAGAAACATTTTGAGGTTTCAGGCTCTGAAAAGTGCATTTTGTGGATCGTGGAGATGGTTTTGCTAAAAACCCAGGTCTAATAGGGGTGAGTCCGGATCCCCCGACCCCCCCCCCCCCCCCCCCCCCCCTCCCTGGATCCGCCACTGAAATCATGGTATCACGCTGCAGGCAGCATGGCCAAATGGTTTATAGGGCGCTGGTCTTGTAATCCAGAGATTTAAACCCTATCTGGATTTGTTCTCGGTAGTTCCGAGTTCAACTCCTCGGCCACGCTTTTTCTAGTCAGCCTCTCACCAGGCTTTTAACAACTTTATGTTCTATTTACAATATTGGTTTGTTGATTTACAGTGTCCACAATTAGTAAATTAAAGTCGTGCTACATCCATTGACACTTAAACTGAATAATATCATTTTTTATTATTATTATTTTTATTTTTACACCCTGCCATTAGCTGGATTTGTTCTTGGTTGTCCCGAGTTCACCTACTCGGGCACTTTTTGTAAATAGCCAACTGGTCAGCCTCCTGTCAGTTGGGTAGCCTGTTCCAGGCTCTCGGATAGTGGGGACGAAGCGAAAAAGCGAACGGCCGTGCGAAGGTAGCCGCACTATCCGAGAGCCTGGGACAGGCTACCAGTTGGGATTCTTAACCATTTTATGTTTATTTGAAATACGTGTTTCGTCAGATATAACGAAGCTTTTGGCATCGAACACATTCGTTATATCGAGATTGCAGTTCTGTGTTATAAGTACTACAGCAAAGGATTGTAAAACCTATGTTCTAGGAACAATTATGTGATAAATATATATAAATAATCATATAATAAACTCTGATACACAAAGGCAAATAAACATCACCAAATAAAGAAAGCCCCCCCCCCCCCCCCCCCCCAAGCAATGTGTGATATCAAGCAATATGTGAATTCGAACCTATGGCCCTTGCAAATGCTCTGAGCTATGACGCCACTGGTAGCAGGTGGCTGAAACAAATTTCATACCAGCTGCAAAACCGGTTAACCTGCGATGGACTAGCATCCCATACAGTAGTAGCAATACTCCTAATACTCCTAGTCGGCTTCATGTTAAGGAAACCGGGATAAGCTCCGGCAGTGTGGGCCAGTTTGGCCCGAGTGCGGCTTTACCTTACCTGTAAAGTTGACATGGTAATTTTCTGAAACTTTCCCTGCATGGTTGATCATTGCGATGTAATGTTTCAAAATAAAGAATAGGTCACCATGCTCACGAAAGAGATATGATCGAATAAATATACCTCATAATTCCTTGTAATATCAACGAGGAAAGACGCGTTTATACTGAGTAAGTTTATTTATTTTTCTGACATGAAACTTGGTCTATATAATCATTCTTTTGAAAGAGGTGAGAGCTAGACGCTTAAAGGGACACTGTCCTGATTTTAGCATGATTTTGGGAAGCTCAGAAACATATCTAGATCATAGGAAGTTGAACAATAATGGTTTGATTCTGTAGAATAACACTCGACAAATGACAGGAACCCATTAGGAAGTGAGGATGACAAACGACAGCGAGGATGGAAATGGATTGCAATATGGATTTTTGAAAAACTGTCAGGATGTCAGTTTTTCAAAGTTTCAAATTTGGCTCGGAAATCTTTGAAATTTTGCTAAAATTGTGTTGCAGTATGGAATTGCTTGAAGAAATTGCTTTTTATCATATAGTTAGAGTTTATTAAGTTCTTATTTCATAGATTTAGGGACCATTTCGTGCATTTATAACAGTTTTGAGCAAATAAGCCGGGACAGTGTCCCTTTAATTAAAATATGAGGGAAAAAGATAGGTCACCAATTGCAAATGTACTCGTTTACGAGAAATCGGCCATTTATTTCTCTGATCGCAGGACGAGCTTTGCCATAGCGAAAAAACCGCCACGGTACGTGGTACACGCCCGTTAATTTCCCGAGAAATGATGCACAGTAAGGTTGCGCACTGCAATACAAGGAAATCACCTTAATGTGACATCAAAGGGGGATTGCACTGTAAGTTCACATAAAAGAGATAACAACAACCATAAAGAAAGAATGGGTAGTAAGAGCAACAACAGGGCAAAATGCGAATAAAACAACCAATTCAGGGCTCGTATTAAGCTAATCCAGGCAAACAAATTATAAACGTCATGCTACGGGACCAAATACTACTGCATGTATTTGATAAGCTATAAATGAAATAAATCGGATGAACAAAACGAAAAGGATGGATAGTTCAACAACAATAAACGTGAAATTTAACTATCTACGAACGTTTTGCTGGTTATCAAAACATATTTATGTAAGATGTTTGCCTTTCATTTTCCAACATCGACTATACAAACCAGTACACCTTAAAATTTATAGAAAGTTAAATTCACCCTGATCAAAATTAAATCGTGGATTAGCGTTAATCAGGTTTCGAACCGGACCCAGATCATAGATGAAACACTATTTTGTAGGGGAGGGGAGGGAAAGCAAAAACTCTCTGTCGTCAATATCATTGTAAAGGGTGGGTGTAGGGGGCGCTATTTTCTTTCTTTTCTCAGTTTATAATTTTAATTTCGTACTTTGAACCTTGAAGAAGTATTTTTCAATTTTATTTTGTCCATACCTTCATCCACTTCAAAATATAATGGACCATCCCTTATGATGTTTTCGTGCTCTATAAAAAGCAGGCGATAAATTGAGAGGCTGGCGTCATCTGCGACGAAATCTCAGCATTCCGCTGAATGAATATAGCAAAAACAACAATGATAATAATAGCACTGACCACGCCCACCAGAGTGGAAAACAAGTTTACTTTACATTGTTAAAGAGGACCGCCGTATTTTGGTTTGGATTCGCGTGTCAATTGTTGCCGACAGCAAAATACACCGAGGACGAAGCCAAAACGCTTTAACGCTTAAGCAATGGTATTGTATCGATACACACGTGCAAAAGAAAAACATCCGCCAATACGAGAGCACTGCTCTCAAGGCTACGTTTATTTTCGATTTGTAGTGTCGGATTTCATTAGTGCAATGTGAAGAGCCGGCCATAAGGAGGCACTTAAAGTGAGAAAGTGGAAAGATGAAACGGCAACAAATGATTGAATTCATGTCGGTCCTTTCTAAACAGTAGATAGAAGTTGTCTTTAATTAACCTATCGTGCCGCATAGAGAGCAAACAAAATGCCTTGTGTTGTTCTTGATGGAGTATTGCGTTTAAACTACGAAGTGTAATATAGAAACGTTGAAAAATAATCTTTTTTACATTGATATGGTGTCTCATCCTTTTTGAGATAAATTCGTATTGAGTGTAGAAAGTTGACGACCGGTCTTAAAACTATTATCTAGACTTTGCTTTAGGCAATAAAGAGTGGACACGAATTCCTGTGATATCAGCTTCTATTTTACTCACAATTGACGTCATTCAAGATTGTTTTGAAGAAGATTTATCTTTACTTGTGAGCCTGACGCCTTCTCGGCTGGCACAGTGGGCTTAATATCTCTCATCTTTTACGTAAACACGAAACAAGACTTCGTCATTACCAAAAACGGCCTTGCTCTATATGTCACAACAATGTCAGTGTAGTTACCCAAATATCACCTTCTCGATCTAATTCTGGCGACAAGCGAGTTATTCACGGAGAACGCTTTTTATAGAACTGACCGATGTAATTTAAAAAAGTACCAAGTCACGGCATGAAAGTTATATTGAACGTGCCCACACCTCTAAGTTCCTCTGATTGCGTGCACTGGTTTGTTTTGATTGTTGTTAGCTTCGCTTCTTGAAGCACGCAACTCAGCGTTAATCACACGTTCAGAATATTATGACCACATAGATGATATTAAACACACAACTGTGCTCTTCATGAAAATTACGAAGCTTAAGTTTCAAACAATTAAAAGCTTGTACTGTTAAATACCTCCTTTTTGCGTATTGTTAATACGAAACACTGCGTTTCTACAATGTACAAGTACTCTATTCCATGGAGCGTGCTGATAATATAATAACTCGATTCGCAATGCACGGAAGATTATGACTAGATTAAAAGTGAGGTCAAGAGCTACTTAACGACTAAAGAAAAACACGCTAGTTGCAGTTCTTGCAAACGAAATCAAAATCGGACATTTTCGTTTTCTGTGTACCAAATCTGTTTCGATATTAAAATACAATAACAGGATGTTCTCGCTAATTCGAAGAGTCCTAATTACGTCTCAGTAATTACATTTTGAAGATGTTTCTGGTGGGCGTGTTCCTACCAACCCTTCTCTGAGACCTAAAATATCTATTTTTTTTCCTGTCCCAGATTGGAAATAAATACCTTTTTATCCCAGTTATGACCACTGAATCATTAACGAAAAAACTGCCGCGAAAAAATGCCCAACTGGCACTGAATTTGAAAATTGAACGGAGAAAGTATACCCAATCTCAGATCTCAAAAACGTTTTCGGCTAAACGCCCAGGCATGCGAGATTATTTTATACGTTTGGCCATCGTCCACACATAAACGATCAAAGAAGGATGATCGTTTTCAACTCATTTGTAAACCTCACTTTTGTGAAATGTTGTTTATTTTATGACTGGGGGCTCCCGAGGGTGGAAGAAAAAAGGCGGAGACAATGTACAAAGAGACATGGAGAAGAACTAAAATAAACGAAGACAAAACATAATTATGGAGAGAAAGGATATCGCTAGGCCAAGGATAGAGAGCTTGGAAACAGCCCTATATTCCACGAGAAAATAAGGAACTAAAAAGGAAACTGGAGGATGATCAACGTTTTACTACGTTTTGATTACTACTTAATTTAGTACTTGCTTCAAATAATTGAAGTTATGTAGTATATAACAGTTAATGGTGATGATGAATATATGAGATAATTCATACATATCAGCTGCGGTGGAAAGAACGAAAGAGAATGAGATCTTCGCAGTTATATACTGCTTACGTTGAAATATAACTGCGAAGATCTCATTCTCTTTCGTTAGTAATATTTAAATTATCTTTCAGGGGTTTATTTCAAGGTAAACTACAATGGGCCAGATGGGTGCTCGTTCCCGCACCCTTTTCTTGATCATGCTCACATTCCTTTAGCTTTTTTCTTACGTTTGCAGGTATCAGTCAATTAGCAGCTTAAGGCCCCATCCCCACCTCTAAAATTATCTTTTTGTCGCTTAAGAAGTGATGCATATCTGTTGGCTTGGTCAAATCAAATAAAAATCTCCAGAGCAGGCCATTATAGTGGGTTTTTTTTTACTGAATTGGGGACGATACTCACTACAGTTGGTCACTGTTATGTCCTTAATGGCTTTTTAACGTCCCAAAATTGGGACGGTACTGCCTTTCTACGTAGTCACCCGAGCAGGTTTGCTCACGAACGACAATCCATTTGTGGATTTTAGAGTAGTTGGGTGCGCATGCATTGAATAGAGGCAATTCGTCTTGACGAATCCTTGCGTTTACAACATTTGAAACGCCAATTCATAAGGTCGGTCTAAATAGGATTATGATACCTCTGTTGTGTTTCGAACTCGAAAAAAAGGTATCGTTTCCTTTATCGCTGTATGCCTCATGCCTCCAAAATCTAACAATGATATATAACTTTCTTCTTTTCATGGAATTTTTGAGTTGTATACTGTAGGAACACTAAACATACATTTTATCTTAGAGTGCATATTTTGCCTTCTTGATCGTTTCGTTTGCCACACCTTGCGTTGTTAAATTTGGACTTACCAATTGTGTATGGTGGTGAACAAATCATTGAACAATTATATGTAATGGACGGAATCCTGGTGAGAGGCACTGAGAGAGTAAAGTGTTTCACACCAAATTTCACCACACAAGAAACAAAATGGTATCATAATACATAACTCGGTACAGAAGGGAGGGATAGCAGAGCAATTAGTAATTAACAATACGCACGCATTTTTTGCGCTCTCGTGCGGTTTGTTGTTCTACTACCCCCAGCACTACGATAAAAATAAAGTAAAAAGATATACGTTTTCAAAATTAGTGTCTCCGGATTTACGCTACAAGCCAATTTATGAAGAACGACGTTTTTTATGCAATTAAGATTATTTATTGCTCGGGGTATGAAAATGACGCTCTACCTTAATAGCTTCTCTGCTTGGGTGTCATTAAAAAAATAAATAAAAGAATGCTACCGCACTAGCTGAAGGTACATAAGTACAGTCTTATTTCGCCTTAATGCAGGCATTAACTTCAGTTATTACATATATTAGATCCGTGCCTGAAAACCACTAATGAATCTCATCCTTAAAATATAAGGGGGAAAAAAAGGCAAAACATATACTCAATATCATTTGATTTTTCTTTTTTTGGTCTGCTGGTTTTCTTTGAGATTTAAGTAATCTAAAAATAATGACCAAATAGCTTTCTATTCAAAGAATACATACTTTACGAAAAGGAATGAAAAGAATTTCACTTGGAACATGCAGCAAGTCACGGCAGCGTAAATGAAGCGTTGTAAGCGAAGCATACACTTGTTGATGTTTTGGCCTTTTTCGGAGTCAATTCGAGATTACGTAGGACACTTTAGAGAGGGACATTAACAAACTGTCGTCTAGAATTATACCAACAAAACAATGAAAAAGAAACGAAAATAGGTTTCGTGATTTAGAATTGATTGTTTGAAGGATTAATTACTTAACAGGGAAACTGTCACGAGCGGTTGCAGACGTCAGAAGCCAAACGTCCCTAAATATACCAATACTACAACACTAAGGTCCGGTGTGGCGACAGTGTTGACGTCATAGGCTCTGAGAAACGCACGCGAGAGCAGAAGTCACGGAAACTTGTTTTTCTCTTCGGATTTTACCATCACGAGACATGAAGATATAGCTCACAGCCTCCCTATCTAAATATAGATTTGCCTGGTAAAATGGCACCTGAAGATGTGTTGAGAAAAATCACGAAATACATGTTTATTACCCGTTTTGCAAATTAAAAGTTGATACTTTGTGTACAGTTTCAAAGGTGTTTACTTTTAATTGTAAAGTATTCATAAAATGGCTCATTACAACTGGAATTTAATTTCGGGTAGATACTTAACTTAATCGGATTCTTTCTTCAGTTTTAAAGAAGTGGACGTCCTTGTAAACAAAGCTATTGCATGTTCTCTGCAGTGGTTAGCACTAATGGTGGTTTTAAGTGTGGTTTTCCAGAGTGAAATCGCAATTTTCGACCACACGTTATCATTTTAATGAGCTGGGAACTAGACTATTGTTGATAAGAAATGAAACGTCATGATAAGAAAACAAAAACAAAAAATTAAAAAAAGCTACTCTTGCCAGGCAAACTTAGTTTATTGATAAATAATTTTAGACATCACCATACAGATCTGTAAATCAGTTTATTACGCGAAACACATTTCGTGAGCTACACTAAAACTCATCAGGTGTAACAACCTTTCACATCCTTCGTAATTTGTAATCAACATTCCCTCGTAACGATACAATCTTGTTTCCAATATCAACGGGAAAAACCGACTTATGTAGGTTCATGAATTACTTCCGGAAACAACATGTGTCGGTTATTTTGCATGTCATTTAATAACATCGTTATTCTCACGCTTACTTCTTACTAACGATGTTACGTTTTTCAAAACTACTTTAATTTTGTGTGAAAAGAAATGATGGTATACATTTATTTATTTTGTATATCAGTCTGTCATCATCGTCTACGTTCAGCTAGTAACTTGACAATTTACTTTCTAATCGCGAGATGAAACGTTGCTGATACAAGTTACAAAGGAGTCTAAAGAGAGGAAATCAGTGGTAAAGTTTGAATATTTAGTCTCGTGATGTAATGTAGATAGTTAAAAAAGACCCATGGAAGTCAGAATTTTTACAATTCCTTGTAAAATATTTGCATATATATTAAATATTGTTTAGTAGATTACACGATCTTTAACCCTAAGCATTTGTACTGTTGCGAAACCTTAGGAAGTTTTAAGACATGCACAGGTTCTCCTTGAGTTAGACGTGATCGTTGTCGGATACACGGCTCATTGCTGACGCCCATTGGTTATTGCGCTTTGTTCAAAGTGTGCTTTTACTTGATTAGTTAAAAATTCGGAACATTCGGTTAAGAACCTTTTAAATATTACAAGTCTAGTCTTGACCGTTAAAAGAAAATTAATTTCAAATCAGTCAAGGATTTTAGGCCTAGCAAAGAAAATATTAATAATAATAATAGCTTCCTCCAGCTGTCTGTGTAATTCTACGACTAACAAAAACAATCAACGAATCATATCAATAAACGCTTGAACATACAAGTAGTGTTGTGTTGACAATATAAACATGAATGCCAATCGATAGTACTCGTTTGCTCAATTGATTTCGCTATACAAAACAGGTGGGATCAGTCTCGTTTTTAAGAATCTTGGGTTTACCATGACAAATTCCTCTCAAACGAGGCAGGATGAACTGTTGGGTACGTCAAGAAGTGCCTTCTAGAAGTTTCTTCGCTGAGCTATAATGGACATGTATGAATGTTTTTGATAATCTTCTAGGACATAGCTGATCGCTTTATTTTTTCATAAACGTTTACAAACCTCTTCATAAATACTCGGTGTTGAAGTGACAACTAGAATGTAACTTTTCAAAAAACGACAACAACAACAATGCCTCAAGCTCCACCACAATGACTGATTTATGTAGGGTGTAAATATTTCAACAACACCATCAACATCGAGGCAGCAGTTTTAGAGCCAAACGATAGGAAATCAAATTCCCGTGAAATACTGATAAATATTATAATAATAATAATAATAACTTTATTCATGTAACACGTTAGTGATCCTTATAAAATGTGACCAAGGGAAATATGCATCATTTCCCAATGCCGATAAATATAACTGAAGATCTTAAATCTAGCACCCAGATGCGATTATAAGAACCACAAGACACTTGTAAACTGAACAACAATCACATTTTGTGTCGCTTGAGTGGAATAAATAGATAAGCTTTCGATGTCAGCAGAACTAAACGCCTCAAGTACAAACAAGCTAACAAACCGACCACGGCGTGGACTGAGACATGAAAAAGAAACAAAAGTTCAATCAATAGAGACAAAATACAGCTGCCATAACAGCAACTCATGTTGAGCTATCTTATAAAAAAATCATTTGTTGGGAGAGTTCTTAAAACGAGTCAGGGGTTGCCTGGGGTTGCGAAGTTTTCAAAATACCGAGCTGCTGGAGACATTTCTAGTAAATAAAGGGCAAGGAATATAAATCATTCAATAAAATGGAAGATATGTTAGCGGTCCACTAAACCAAAATGTTAAAATCTACAACTTAAGTTATAGAACCAGCGGGGGTACCGTGCATCGACGCTTTTTGATAGATCAACCGCCACATACATATAAATATGTACAGAATGTCCTATATGCCTTGACAGCAGTGTACAGTGTATGTTAACTACTGAAAATTGAATGAAAGTTCCAGAACATAACATTCAACCAAGACCGTTATTGTGTTACAAATTCTGCCTAGTCATCGTACTCTTTGTTTTCTAAGACTGACATATATGCACGTTTTTACGTTTCCTGAAATTTAAGAAGGGAAGCTTTTATGGAATTATATTTAGTTTGTATGAACATACCATTCAACCAAGACCGTTGTGTTACAAATTCTGCCTAGTCATCGTACTCTTTGATTTGTAAGACTGACATTGCACGTTTTTACGTTTCCTGAAATTTAAGAAGGGAAGCTTTTATGGAATTATATTTAGTTTGTATGAACATACCATTCAACCAAGACCGTTGTGTTACAAATTCTGCCTAGTCATCGTACTCTTTGTTTTGTAAAACTGACATATATGTACGTTTTTACGTTTCCTGAAATTGAAGAAAGGAAGCTTTTCTGGAATTATGTTCAGTTTGTATCATCACTTTCCCCTACTACTGTCAATAAAAATAGTGAATATACGCTTTCTTGGTTAAAAAAGTGGGGAACGGGGAAATTGCTAACAAAGGGTAGATGTCAATATTGAACTACCATTTCGTATAGGAATTATGTAACACATGTGTACTTATGCAGTTTTCTTCTGGTAACTTAACTTTCAAACCGCCCTGTTAAAATCCGAAGATATGGTTAAGGGTAAAATTGGGAATGATAAGTTCTTATTTAGCGAAAGGAAGGTTTGTATGGGAGAATCGTGATCAAGACTCTTGAGTACAGATTCCGTACGTTCCAGCCCTATTGGGAGTGACAGCTTGGCAGATGCTACTGCTGCCTGAGCGGGCACGATAAATCCGGCGATGTGATTGGCTACCTGAGTGGGCAACTGGCAAGCTAAGATAGTAATGGAAAATGGTAAATCGGTGAGTTAAACTGTTCCGTTACCGTTTCATTTGTAAAACAAAAATGCGTGTTGTTCATAAAGCATTTACAAGCCTTGTGTTTACTGATTCGTTGTATTTTAAGTCTTGACAGTTGAAGAATTCCTGGCACTCACGTTTCTTGCACGAGAGCATTACTTTGAACAAACTAAACTTTTAGCAGTTTCGTTTCATTCCAGCTTGATTTTCCTTAGCTTTTGATTTATTTCATTTAAGAATTATGATCAAAAATCCCGCCGACGTTGTAAAAGATTCACTAACATACGTCCTTTCTTTTCGAAAAGACTAATCACTTTGGATTTATTACTTTTCATTCGTAAAGGTCCCTTCTGCTACCGTTTCTTTTCTTAGGGAGTTGATCCAAGTGACCATAACATGCATGGTTTGTCCTTCATGTGTTGTCAGTTGGGTTTTTCATTTTTTCAACTGAGGATTTTATAATTGATGAACCCTGTAAGATTCTTGATCTTTTTGCTAGCGTGGTCTGTTCTTTTAACTTAGAGTCATATAATAATAAGTTTGCTTGGTCAAGATGGCGGAGATGATATAGGCCTCATTCTCTCTTTGCGTGTTTATGGACCTCGACTTCGTCTCAGTCGATAAAACGCGCTGAAAAAGAACTTGGCCAATATCTCATCACATGACCTTATGCTTGGTCAATAATCATCTAAATGTATGGAATTTGTCTAGTAAGCAAGTAAGCTGTAGTGTTCCATGGACGTACGACACCGTGTTATGAAAACAATGGTTGAGAGGATGAATTGTGTTGGGTACATTAGCTAAAATAACAAGAATTTGAACTATAAGAAGATTAGAAGGACCTTTATCTTTCAAATCCTGTCGCTCCCATAATCCAGATAATTTAGCCCACACTGAAAAATTCCTACTACGAAAAATGTCTACGTAACGATAATGGTGAAAACCTGGATATATTACAATTAAACTAGTACACGGGATGTACATGTGCCTTTTGCCAAAACCTAGAGAGGTGGTCTTGGTTTATGGAACTATTATGTAAATGACACAAACCTGACTTTAATTGAATTAGGTAATTCGCAACAGTGCTAACCATTGAGCTATTTGTTGTAGCGCCTTTCATTACGCTCAGTTGTACTATTAGTGTGCTCTACTTCCAAATTATTACAGTTGAATTATAAAAAAGCCAGTAAAATTTAGTTACTTAACACAGACCTCGATCATACCGTTGATGTGCATGGAATAAATTTACTTGAAAGTATTGAGATTAAAGAAAATACTTGTGTTTTTAATTTAGTATATATTAAATTCCCTGGACAGAAATGTTGATTATTTACAGAAGAACTGTTCAAAATTAAACAACTGGGATCTATACTGCGAAGTAGCTTTCGACTTTACAAAGTCGAACCTCAACCATACGTAATTGTTTAAATCATAAACAAACAAGCTTGTCGAATAGCTTTGAAACATGTGTTCCTAGGATCCATTGGAACAGCCTACAACTTCAATGTTTCTTTTTTAGGTTACTCCCTCAACAACACCTACGATTCTTTTTATAGTAGCAGCCGTTTTAAGAAAAGAAAACAGTGCCAACAATTATAAATACATGTCACTAATAACGCGCAACAGATAGTAATGAAAAATACGAAGCTGTTGTCAAACATGTCAAGGAAAGACGGCATTTTATATCCACAAAAATGCTCTAATTAGCTCCAAACTAACTGCCAAATAAATAGAAAGTGATGAAATACAAAGAGAACACTTCAATCGTTTAGGTCATAATACATAGCATATACACTGGACATATGGACTATGCGCCTGAGACCCTGCACGCGCCCATTTTCGTCCGAAAGTGCTCCACTCCACCCGCACTTATGCAGCATGAATGAAAAACACGGGCAAGTCACGAAAACACTGTTCACTGTCTAGTAAACAACTTAACGATTCGTATTCAGTTAAGTGATACAGAGGAGACTGTTTATATCGGCTTCGCAAAGAGTTCGGTGCACGCTAGCGTCCTAATTGTCACGCGAATTCGAAGTAAACAACATGGCTGAGTGAGAAAGGTGAGAGGGAAAATTGTTTCTGAATAAAATGAGTAATTTCCAAGGGAAAGAATGATCACGAAGAACTGAGTAAGGATATTTGTAAATCCATTTTTTGTGTTGTGGGTTTCTTATTTTTACAACATAAAGCGGATTGAATTTTGGATCTAGCATCTTCATCATTCAGAATTGCATCAGTGCTCAGGGTTCCTCCAGAAAGCAAAGCGAAGCATAGCTGTAAGCCAGCTTCAAAGGTACTTTCAGAACTTTCCAGTTAAAACTATTTGTATACATCAAGAGTCGTGTATTCAAGTTACCGTGATTTAATATTTAAGGCGGGAAGATGGATTTACTTGTTTATAAAATCCAGCTCATGCATAAATTGTTAATGTGTTGATCTAATAGGTGGCGTCTGCTGTGACAAATTTCAAAAGACCCACAGTAATTTCACGACTGGCTTATTAAACGTTGCCATCATTAATCATTCTATATACAAAGTTGTGTCAGCAAGCTGTAGTTGGCTTTTTAAGTGAAGATCCTTGGCGCCGGTATACATTAAAATAACCACTGAGAAAGGTACACTCCTTCACAGTTCATTGTCTCGGTAAAAGAATGGACCTAAACGCAATAAAAAGCCTCAATGCGAGCATAACGGAGAATAAAACGTTGTTTGCAACAAGAGCCCAATATCACATAACGACCAAACTCGGTTTTATTTGTGCAGTTTTAATCGTATAGTTGTTTTTGTAAAGTCGCGTCTCTTGCGACGAATAAGAGGTTTAAAGTGAATGCTGTTATGAACAAACAAACGTTAAACATCACACCTGCCACTTCTAGAAGGAACTTCAAACACTAAAAAGGTCCTTGGGTCCTTGTGCCACGCTTATTAAATTATGCCTCTCAAATCAAGGAAAGAGGCGCCCGTCTTTCCCGTAGGCATAATAACACGAGCGATATACGATTGAGTCGGCAAAACTGGTAAGATGACGTCACGTGAAATATGCACCCACTAAAACAGCCAACAACTAGAAAACTACTCCCACCAATGCGAAGGACAGGTCAAAATTAGTACAACTACAAAGTTTCAGCACACTAGATCGAATAACTACAGTGGTAGGATTTTAAAACCACTAAAGAGAATAAATGGATGATTGGCAAAAACTGACGGTGACCACTGGCTACTAAAAATCTCTGAAATTTAGCGATTTCAAAACGCACCTATTTCTCAATATGCAACTTACTACGCTAAAACTCTAAAATTTCACTACTGCTTTTTGCATATATATAAAAAAAAAAGCTTTCTAGTTGTTCGTCGTTTAGAGATGAAGTCCTGTGCGTCTACAATATCATGTAATATTTTCTAAGATTGATTTAACTGCTGAAACCATTTAGGAATGGAACAATTACATGTTACTAGACTGGTTGAATGCTAAAAGCTAAAACGTAAACATTAAAAAAAACACAAAGCCGTGAAAGGTTTCCGAAAGGTTTCAGACTGATTTAACTAGGAGGTTCCGGCCGATATACCTAGACTAAGACTTACAGTTGAACTGGTTGAGACTGTTTCAGTCCAGGTTTGATTCGAAGAGGAGAAGTTGTAAATGCAACATCCCACATTTTCAGTGATGGTTAAAATTTAAAATTGAGTGCGAGGGCTTAATTCTGCTTTCGATGCAGATGGACACCCTCCTGCATAAATATATTATTTGTATCTGTCACAAAGAGATAATCCCCATCAAAGCTACTTGGCATCATACCATGCTATCGTCAAAAACTCTTCATAACAATTCGGCTCTTAAATATGTACAAAGTACAACTGCTGCCAGAATCGAGTAGTTTATTGTTACATTTGGTCTCACTTGGCAAAACTATAAGGGCAAATCTCAGACATGAAGCGGAAGAAAGTTCAACGTTTTCGTAATGTGATCCGTTCAGGGTAGGTTTACCATCAATGAAGATAGCAGGAGCAATAAGGCGCTTTATTTTAGACAATCACGTTTAAAAAGCGAGTTTAGACTCGTCACGGGTGCGATAAGAACCGAAAAAAATACTGAAGCAACAAGGCAGAGACATAACACGTTTACAAAATCCGACATTTTCAAATAAAGTCAAAGCAAACAATATAGAAGCCAAGAATCGAAGTCCATTTTCCATTTTCCCACCCGGATTATGCGTGCGTCCGCAATAAGACGCATGTTAGAATTCATAGAGTCGATGGGATCCCGCTTTGGAAACGGTACTGTAATCAAGGACAAAAAATTCCAATTAAATCTCAATCAATGTTAGCTCAGTCAGCTCTTAAAAACACATTGTTTGCTCGCCATAAGCTCCACAGGGTATTCTCTTACAACAACACAAGACCCTTGCCTGTTCTTTGTTTGTCGTCGCAGGAAGTGCTGTCGCCCCAAACCCCCTTAAAGGGTCTTTAAGTAGTTTGGCAGGGGTCAGATAAGCCTTTACTTCAGTATTGTCTATTCATCCGGAGTCATTTGGTAAGGATAAACAAAGCTGACGAAAAGCAGACAAAAAGAAAAGAAAAATGTCAAAATCGTGGATTGATCGCTTTGAAATTACATAAAGAATTCAAATTTCAATTTGGGAGCTTTTTTCATGACTTCGTGCAAAACCCCGCGTAACTAATTAATATTTCATTGCCAACAATGTTCTTCAGCTTGTAAAAAGCTCTGCAGCCCAGAAACGTTCAAGGCTGCATTGTATAAAATTAAAATATTGTAGATATTTTTCAACGAAGAAGCTGCGAGACAAAAGGTCACGAAAATAACGTCTGCGTCGACGAGCTATTTCCTTTAAAAAAGTTTAATAACGCTTTTAGGAACGACGAATCCTCTCAAAATATTAATTTAATCGAAGTGTTTTTAGAGCAATAAACAATTCTTTACGGCCATAGTTTGCTTCATTTCGTTCTGCACTTCTTTTAAGCCCACTTCTGATTATCTGACCTGAATCCTGTTATCAATGCAACTGATCTTTGTCTCTGGAGTAACTAACTCCGCCTTTTCCACCTACTTGTCGTCAAGATGGCTATCGTCATTTATACTGTGTACACGCTGGATGACGGCTTTATTCTATTCCACGGGTATTCAATTCAACTGACAATAGAAAAACAAATTTAACCAGCAACTCAAAGCGAGAGGACCCCTCGATCAATAAAAAATCTACACCAATCTCAATGCATGCAGGTAAGCATTAACGAAATCTATCACTCGAACAAGCTGAGTAATACCGAAGCACGTGCCGTAGTCCACGCTCTGGTCAACGACAAGAAATGCTCAATTTCTTTCCTTCCTTCTACGAATACTTTTTTCTTACATCCGGCCACAGAACACGTCTCTTAATTTGTCAAAATCAAAAGCTTTGGCTCCGAAAAGCAAAAAATCACAGTCTGGCCTCGCGTGACTTTTTTAGCTTTCGTGCCGTAAATCAAAGTTGTTAATGTATGCTGCGCAAAAATGCTATCTGTGCAACAGCCCCAGGACACGAAACACACTTTTCTTTCAAATACACATCCATTAGCTAAATAATCGTTAATCACGCTAAGGATATCGGGGACTAGACGGCGTCATTTCCCTTTCAAAACTAATGTAGCGTGGCTAATATTGAGCAACAGTTGACATCTTCTTTCCGTCTCTCGGTCCACTGAGCTCAAGAACGTCTTATTGAAGTGCTCCTTGAAGCAAATTAGCACAGGAATATGAACTTTATTGCCAATTTTAGGCACAAATAAATAAATCCAGAACGATATTTTACCCCAGCTAGACCTACCAGTTGACACTACTGAGCGAAGAAGCGTGTTTCTGTTCGTGACTCGACAACTTTAACCACTTATTACCATCTCTCATAAATATTCCAACTTTCTAAATTTGTGGTCTTTAAGTCCAGAGTTTGATTTTTTTTAAATCTTAAATGTCATTTTAACTCAGGGACGCGGATAACTTTGTTCCTCGACTGTAGGCAATTGAGTTTTAGAG